>LPNX010536491.1:889701-903868 GCA_001517045.1 Pseudotsuga menziesii
CCCATTAAAACCTATCAAAAATTACCAACAACGACGACCACCCAAACGAAGGGTTACACCCACAGTCGGCTCTTAATTTCTAATTACACAGCTTAAACATAAAACAATAAATCTCTAACCATTATTCTATCACAACTATAAGGGCGGGAAACATCAATTCCATATGCGGTATGTCCCCAAAGCCATCAACGCTATCAACATTATCGACATAATAACTGAAACAATGATTTCAATGCCACACAGTCCATTATTAATTACTACCCATGAAAATAACACAGTATGCATTCACTGTTTACATTTATAAACATAATCAATATCAAAACCAAAAAGAGTTACACAGTCGTGTTAAATTCGGCCTTGCACCATTGCAAAGCAATGGTGCTGTCACCATGTCAATATTATAAACATATATACATCACGTAGAGATTGTCAAATAAATACCCAGTCACGATTTGCAATACGCAGAGTAACATTTAAACCAAAAGCCCCGAATACATTAAAGTTCTGGCCCAAAGGCACTAAAACCCCACAAGCAAAAACCCCAATCCCTATCGCATTTCAAATGCAGTACCCTTTAAGTCTACAGACATACCCATCCAAAAACGCAGCAATTAGAAACTAGAGCCTAACATTCCCAACCACGACGAGTATCAACTCTGTCGCAACCACTAAGCAAAATGAGGGAACAAGTTTACACTGTTCAACCGAGCTTACCCGAATGCTTACGGATTTTCCACAGAGCTATCCACGAGCTACGACCCACATTTTCACCACACCCTGCAACCTGCAAACACAGAGCAAAGGCCACGATGAAAAGTATGCATGATAAACAACTAAACAAGCGAATGATACTATTAAACCAGCCTGTTAACATACATGTTTAGGCCATCATAGTCGCACACCATTACACTATGTAGGAGCAAAGCACAAGCAACCAGGATGCAAATGACCAAACCAAAGAGATGAGCCAAGCCCTAAGCTGGGCTTCCACCTTTCTCAATGCGCATTTAAGGAACCACCCTAGCCCCCAATAACATTTACAAAACCCATAATTGTATAGTTTTCCACCATATAAAACTTTGTTTCCAAATCAACGTGAAATACATAAACTCCACTATGCATCGAATTACTTAGGGTTAAGCCATGGAAAAATTTATGCCAAGGTTTATACAAATCTCTTCTCCAAACTATTACAAACCATATATTAAAACTATACACTAAGACTAGGTTAAATCATGACCACCGTTATAAGCCTTTACACCATAGTAAATAAATGTCACATGAATAATAAGTTCATTAGTGACCCAGGTACTAACGCAGAGTCTGTAAGCACAATAATAACAACTTGTGTAATTTAGGCTAGTAAACCATCTAGCTTGGTATGAATACCATCTAAACAACCAACCTATCACCACTAGTATGGATCTCTAAAACAGAATGTTATTGACGAAGCAAACATCATAGCATGCTCAGCTTTTATAAACAGTTTTCTGACACAAAGTGAACCTGCACACAAAGTGAAAGAAATGCATTAGTTCGTAAAAACTAAGTAAGCCTATTGAGACAAGTAGAAAACAGTACCTCTTAGGTGGTTACAAGGGAAATTAGTCCCGCCACTCCACCCCTTTTTCCAATAACAGAGTTAAGTCATAATTGTGTATACGACAGTAATCAAATGATATAATCAATGGGGTATGTAATCAAATATATAACATACACATCAATGTGTAACCATAGATCCACATACTAATCAACATCACGACAATGTAAGTAATACATTAATAAATGCATCAAGAAATATGAAAGAAGAATGTAAGAACATCTTACAACTTTACAGTACAGTAAATAAAGTATGACACATTCAACACAAGTTCCAATAATGTCGAGCATAGGTAGTTTTGACTAGCCTAATATTTTTTTTTTTCAATTTTTAAGGAAATTACACTATTCTATTCTATCTTCCTAAGAATTTTGGAGAGCATTCCAAAAGCAAAGCAATCTGGTTCAGAACCTGAGACTCCAGATAGGAGTAGCCTTAAGTTTAGGAGCTCTAGAATACTTGCATGTTGGAACTAGCTAGAGGGGATCCATACTAAAACTCAGAACGATTACGGGTTATGGTTGGGTGGACCGTGGTAGTTCCCAAGTTATTCGGTTGACAGATATGAGGTCAGAGTTATCTAAGTTCTTATTAATTATGTGTGTTTAAGTATATAGGGTTCTAGCCAAATTAATAAACTACAAATTGTAGGTATGAGGTTTTACCTACTCTAGTTCTTATATATTTTTACTAAGTAGTGTTTATAATATATATTTGGAAATCTGCATATTTAATAAATGCTTCAACTAGATTTTCCATTAGTTTAAATTACTGAAACTCAGTCCGAATTATTTCTATATAATTTCTAAAGTTAAATTTGATATTACAGATAAATTCATTTGTTTAAATTAAACTCAGCTCTTATTTCCTAGATAGGAATTTATAGTTTAAATTCTCTTAGTTGTAATTTAAACATATCTAGATAGTTTAAATATCAAACAGGGTAGCTTAGGTTACTATATAGATTAAAATTAAACCAAAGATTTTGAAAATCTAGGTAAAACAAACCCTAACATTAATTAAAACTAAATAAACCCATTCTTTCCTTGAAACTAAAACATTATATAAACTCTGCATTAAGATATTTAAATAAACTGTTTATAATTATAATATATAAATATGCAGACCAAAGATCAAATCTCTGAACTCATTAATTTGAACCCTATCCAAAACATTTAAAAACAACTAATAAACTACATATTTAAAGAAACAAACCAACCAGAGATCAAATCTCTGAAACCTTAAACAAATCGAGAATGTTTGCAAATTCCATATTGCCAACGAAAACATGTTTGTTTCCTTCTCATAAATTATTCGTAAACATCAATACTTATACCAAACAGTCCATTAAATAAACGTTGTAATCCATACTATGAAAAGAAAACACAACTATCAAATTTAACCAAACTTGGCGGCCGAGAGCCTAAACAAGAATCACAAATAAAATTAATAAAACATAACCATACACCCAATTTTTATTGCTCCTGGCCCATCCATTGAATCCTATAAAGGATTGGCTTCATGCCTTTATATTCATTTCATAAATTACAAATCAAACGCTATCAACGAATTGAAACCATTTACAGTTTTAATAGAACATAAAAACATAGGAATTCCCAATGCTTCGCATTAAGGGAAAACCATCGACCATTACCAAAGAATCGTGTTAACGAATCAAAGGTTTACAACTCTCAAATCACAGGTCCATCTAATTATCTACTAGCCCAGTATCAAATCACGTAGGCTCAAACAACAAAGAAACATACTGTGAATTATAAACCAAGGGTTTTGGCTCCAAGGCTTCCTGTAAAGGTTTTCATTGACCAACTATATAAACAAATGACCTAACAAGAGTTACGATCACCACCATATGTACAGTCAACATTTTAAAACCATAAATACATTCAAACAAGTAAACCCATGATGCGGATCCACTCTACGCGTCGAGCTTCATGCTTACGGCGGCAAAAACACCTAGCCATAGTATTAATAAACCAACGCATTCACATAAAACCACATGCTGCTACCATTATTCATACTCTACACAGTCGAATGATCAAGAGTGCCATTGCAAGTAATGACACTATAACATAATTTTAAACACATCATAAAAAGAAACACAGGGTCGTTACCCAAACATAGTTTCCCATTAAGATTAAATAAAATGAAATACATATTGTTGCAAAATGATAATTTTAGACAGAGAACCGAGCCAAGCTATAAATAGTCTATACTTATCCAAAAATTACATATGGTAGAGCCATGAAAAGCCACGCAGATGCATATACGAATTCTAAGATTTTTTATCCAAGCCCCAAACATCGAAACAACTCAACAATCCATTTCCCACAACCAAACTCGAATCCTCTGCTAAAACACACAGTGAGTGTATGGCCATTGCCAAATTCATGGCTTGCCCACAAATTGGTTGCGCAAGCAACCTACGACAATGCCCCAAGCCACGCAGAGAATTCACGCCATGTAACCTGCATAGACCAAAACACTTCCATTAGAAGTATGCATTCGAAACCATAAAAGAAACCAACATTACAATGTGCAGACCAATGCTATTACATACCTGTCGAGAGAGCGTGAAATCTTGTTGGTTGTGCAACATGATAAGCATAGGTTGCACCAGGAGCATGAGGCCACTCTCTACCACCATTGAAAACCAAACAGACGAACCAAAACCCTACACTGCTTGAGGCATTCTTCCTGCGCTTCCCAAGTCTCATTAAATTCCCCACCATGTCCACCATTATCGTTTAGATCAAAACCCAGTCTTCTATGGTTTGTAATCACATCGAATGCACCATCGTTTACCAAACCCCGTCGCTTAAGTATTAAACCCTCATTCATGTGATTACAAAGTTTCGATGGAATATATTTATGCCATAAACATAAACCCATTATACCATGTAGTTCAAGCATATATTATATTGCACCTAAGGTTTTAAAACATTAGCATATAGTTTATACAAATATTTTATAAACATGCACTCATATAATCTCATAATTGCTTCTTACCATAGGATTATGGTATATTTTAGGCTTAAGACTTTAGTCCTCTCTTCACACAATTATGCACAGGAATAGTGTAGTGTAGATTAGGTAGAGCTTGTTGTAGGATGTTTCTATCGCCAAGATCATAGAACTGAGTTCACCAACGAAATAGCCTGCACAAGAAAATAGGATCCTGCATTAGTTCATGATGAACTAAGTAAACCCTGTAGCAATAGGAACCCTTACATTTCTGAGTGGACCCTTAAAAGGATAGAACCCCGCCACTTCACCCATTGACATACAGAGGTAAGTCAACCTCTTTATAGATAAAACCATAAACAAATTTAAAGACAAGTGAACAAAAATATAATGTATAATAAAATATGTGTCGACAAGTGTCGTCAACTAATATAGGCACGAAGAGTAAAATTACAAACATGTCAAAGTAATGGAACAATATCACCATCATAAAACAAGAAGCAGATATATGGAAAACAACATATAGAGCTTAGATTTACAAACATGTTTTATTCTGTAGAAGTTATAAAGATGTCATTGTCCTTGAAGTTTAGTACTTTATTAGCCTAAGAATTAAGTTTATTTATTTATGAATTTTAGGGACATTACAACCACTCCTCTCTAAGCAAACAAAGAACTAACATTCAAAGAGTCTTGTACATGTGATGGGGAACACCTATTGGAACAAGAGATCGAGGAGGACAAAGAAGAGATATAGAATGATTTGAATCAGAATGGAAATCAAGCCTATGCAATCCTTACTTATTGATGGTTCCAAGAAAGTACCATGTTAGATCAATGTTTTTGTTTTTATTTCATTAAATCACATTTTCCACACCTAAATTTGCACATTCTTGTATATTTTATATTTCATTTTGCAAAATTGAATGTGAATATATTTTTACTTTTGATGCGTACATGGTTACATAGGAATTTCCTTACATGTAAATATATTTTAATTTCCAATTAAAGTAAGTAGGTTAAGAGAATAAAACATATTTAGTGTTCAATTTTTAGTTTTCATTTTCGAATAAGTATACACGATCTAAAAATGATGCTTAAAAACATTTTCAAGAAGGATGACAATGAAAAATGATTCCATTTTCTTTGGATTGATTTTAATTTAGCTTTCATTAATATCCTAGTATTTTTAGGAAGGAATGAAAAATTACTTAAAAAAAACTATAAATATAGAAAAAAGGTAAAAAAAACAAACACTAAAACTTGAGCGTGAATCATGAGTGTTCTTATTCTAATATTTGTAGGAATAATGGAAAAAAAATAATTTAATAAAACGAAACATAAAAAACACATGAAATTGAATCAAATTATTTCCTGGGCATTCTATCCAATTACTCCAAACCTGCAAACATCACTGGTGTTTTTCTTATATCGCCCTGTCATCACTAACCTTCATCCTTCGACCTAGAGCGAAACCAGCGAAAACAATATTTTCCTTAAAATATGAAGCTGTGATTAGTCTATATCTCATTAAAAAATCCCCATTCATTCGTGTCCTCGCCTCTCTATGGTCAGGAAAGCCCCTTTCGTCATCGATAGAGATGATTCATGATACTTCCCATCAGTGGGGGGATCACATTCAATCTAGCCTGCAATCAAAACAACCCTATCACCATATTCAAAAGACATATTTCTTAGTCAGAAAGAAGAACTTTTTTTATAAACCTTCTCCTTTGTATTATAAATCATCGATCTCTTTATCGAGATCATCGATCGCTAAGTTGTAAGCCTGTATTGGAGAATACTGGATTGTAGTGTGAATCCTGAGAAGAATTTTGTACTGCAACATACGTGGCTACTTGTAGCCAACAAAAATCAAACATATGCACTTTCCAGACTGCGCTACACCTTCTCCCCACTCTCCACCCCTCCCCCGAAAGGAGGATTCCTTCTATCCTCTCCTTGAAGATATGGAACTACTCCTACACTTCACTCTGCTGATTGTGGGTCCGAAATGGGCTCTTCAAATGGAATATAGGCTGGGCGATATGCTAGCTAAGATTTTAGGAAGTAGGGCAATGGATTTCATGTTCTGATTCGTTATGATTATATAACCTATTTAAGATGGAGAACACTCTCTCTAGTGGGAATCACGTTACATTGTCACATGATCACAACCAATAAACGAGAATCCTCATTCTCGGAGCTGTAATGAAGGAATGAAGTAGCCTAAATGGTACTACAACACGTTGAAGGATGTGGAGTTGGAGGAGTTTCATCAATCGAGAGAGGAATAGTCCAATGTTATAACTATGAGGAAAGACAAGCAGTTGAATTAGCCTTATTTTTGTTTATTTGCTGCTTCCAGATCCACCAAATCCATATGTATAGCTTCCGTACCCATATCCAGATCCATACCTTCTAGAAGCAATGAGAGTTGTAATATGCCTTCAATCAACTACCGTTAATGAGACCCTTCAATGACTTTTCACAACATTGTTAGTTTCTCAATGCCAACCTGTGTAAGCACATTTGGATCTCTGAGCAGTTGCATGCGAACAATATTTTGTGATATCATAAAGAATTCGTTACTTTCGAATCTAGGTACTGATTTTCTTAAATTAGGTAGAGGAGGATCCAGGATTAAATTCCACTCTTTATGTAACAATTTTGTTGAATAACAAATTCCGCAAATTTAAACCACCTACTTGAATGGTAAGATAGATGATATTATTCCTTTTCTTCTCGTCTCTTTTCGTCATGATCCACTCCTGATATCCTTGCATTTCATTTTGATGCACGATGCGATGCCTACCAGAACAATCCTTTATGGAGGTTTCAATTGCTGACTCCTTATGATTTGTTTCATAACCATCAAATATTGTCGAATATCCGTCACAATTATGTTCGTTAAGTTTCGAGGAAGAGGATGTTAGACAAATAAGTTGAGCTCCGATCATCTAGTTAAGTTTCAGTTATCTGTTTACATAGTTTTCATCGCTGAGTTCAGTTGAGTGAGTCACGTTGAGTTTAGTGAGCACACTTCGTTGTTTACGAGGTTGCATGTAATTCGTTTTGCTTTATTAATAAACAATCTGTCCGTGAGTGGAGTGTATACTCCAAATCTGTTCTGCTCATTTGCTGCTCTCTGTCATTTCGTTTTCTGTTCTGTTCCTCTGTTTCTTTTCTGCAGATTAATTTCTTCAGAGGAGCCCACTAAGAATTAGTTGGAAAAGATGGAGAGGAAATGGGCTTATCTCTGGCCATGGCGTCGGTGGTGTCATTGTTTCTGGTGTTAATTGCAACCCTAGTTTCAGGGTCAAACAATGGCGTTTATCCAATCCTGTCGTTTTTTTTTCGTTTCAAAGGAGGAGGGAACGAATCCGGTAAGGTTGTTTTCATGTAGGTCAAGATTTACCACACCACACCATTTTGCACCATGTTTGTCATCCCTCCTATGAGCATGAACGCAACATTGACAATCAGATCCATGGTTGAGGGAGACCATGATGAGTATGTTTTCTTTGTTCTCACCGATTGCAAACGTAAGCGTACCATATGCATGAGAAAATGTCATATAGAAACCATTAGTAACTTGTCACTGCTAAGAAAACAAGTATTTGATTCATTTATCCACCTGTCGCAGTATATTTTATGCAGTATCTTTTCCCTGTGGAAGGCGACATCCCCTGAAGAGGAGAAGTGCAAGAACCAAAGCCTCTGTATCTGTTTCTCTGTGGGAAATTGGGAATTTGTTTTCGATTATGCCTATCCACAGGCTCAATGAGAGGCCTACTGTTCGTTTTGTTCTGACCGATCTCATGTGCGAAAACACTGAAAAATTGACACATTCATAGAGTGACAACGACGATCATGGAATTCATGAATTAGCACTGCATTTTTTCGAGGAAAGGAGTGAGCCATACTGTTTGGGAATGGTTTGCTCCTGGAAAAGCATTGGTAGATCTCTCCAGTTTTAGAACCACTCATCATGCCTTTATAGGCGGAAAAGTTAATACATCTGACCATGTTGATCAAGGATTTGGCGATGATCCTCTGGCAGCTTCAGGTGGGAAAGTAATAGTTGGGAAGGGAAGAAAATGTCAGATAGTATACCATTTAGTGAATAGCATTTATGTTCTATCAAAAGAGATAAGTCGAAACTAGAGGATTGTTGGATGATAACGAGGAGTAAAATCGCACTTTCCCGATTTACTTTATTGGGGTTACTCATATATGAGAACGAGGGGTTTCTATATCCATCCATAAGGTACTTCAGGCCTTCTAAGCAACTGGGATCTAACAAACAGTAGCATGGGTAAGAACTTTAAAAGAGCTCAGAGACATCCAACTATATCTGTCCAGAATTTGAAAGCCTAAAAAGGTATCATCGAACCCAGCAAATCCCTTTAAAGAAAATAAACATGAAATATTTGAGAGTTGGAATAGGGAGTTTATTTCCCTGGTTTCAAAACTCGTCTCAAAGGCCATTCAATGTTGGAGTTCAATAAATATGCTTCTTAGATAGAACTCCTTTATTATTTCGCTGGTGACGGTTTTTATCCATACGATTTGACCCCCTCTTGAAATAATTAACGTTGAATTAAATAGATCATGAAAGCTCCACCTTTGATTAATTAGTATAAATGGTCTCGCGATGAATTCTATTGGATGGATCTCTCGTGATTGATTGGAGGAAGGAAAAGAGATTAACACCAATCAGTCAAATGGCTCGTAGACATTCCCTGAGAAATCGTAGACATTCCCTGTTTCTCAAAGATCTTGATCAAGCTCACATACCATCGTCATCCAGCCATGTAATTGCTGTCGGGACCTATCGATTTGTTCAAATCTCACCCATCGCCTTTCTCTGCTTTCCTGCGATTGAATTTTCATTTGTGTGAGAAGGATTTGTCAGTAAGCACTAATATATTAAAATTCTAGTCTGTGTTTGATGTGGCCATTTCACGCTAAGGCATGCACACCCATGGCTCTCTCTGCACTCTCCCAATACTCATCTTGCAGCTCTTCCACTTTTTTTAATTGCCAATTCAACTCAATACCTAAACATAATGATTTTGACTCTGCAATGATTATTCGTATTCCGAATCCAAAGGTAAAACTTTTGTTTCGGCATTGACACGGGTCTGTCACAAATATATATCTGGATGCATGCTACCCCGTGGCTCTGGTAAAACCTTTCCATGTTTTCTTCCATGACATAGTAGATCTAGTGCCGGTGGTTTTATTAGCGATCGATTTTTGACAGGTATTTTTCCTCAAGAATATTATTTTCATTGTATGGCTGACCATGATGGGTTTGTTGACACTGCTATCAAAACATCACGAAGTAGGGTATTTACAACGGATGGGCCATCCTTATCCTCCTTATCCTGATTGCAGATAGAATCCAATCGGTAAGGAGCAAAGTCAACTATTGACTTGCAAGTAAGATGGAAGAAATCACAGATAAAACGGGTAAGGAGTATCAACTATTGACTTGCTCTTTACACGTTAGATAGAAGAAATCAGCAATCGAGATAAGCTCACGCGGTCCAAGGTGGCATATCTGGCGGTTGCCAGCTTAATCTGGTGACGGGATAGAGAAGACGCAGAGGGAATGGAGGGAACAGAATTGGGGAAGTTGAATGTGGCTTAGGACCCTCGAAGGCAACACACGGCGGCGTCGTAGGCGTGGGCGGCCTGTTTCGAAAAAACGGGGCGATTTGGTGAACGCTTATCCCTGTGAACGCTTATCCCGCATCCCTCGCAGGATAAGCGTTCACCAAATCGCCCCCGACTCGCCGGAATCCGGCAGATCAATTTTGGTGTGAATCATACTTTCGCGGAATGAAATGGTGATTTTAATCATCCGGGTAGTTTTAAAATGCATAGAAAGAGCTAATAAGATGAGTGGAATTCCCAAATAATGAAATAAACAATTTCACAGCAAACATTTGACTGATTTTAATAAAAAAATCGGCCGGAAAAACGGGGCGATTTGGTGAACGCTTATCCCACGCGCCTGTTCCGCAGTTGTGTACGATCCCAGCCATAACTTCTGTCGAGATCTCGGCATCCGAAATTCTGATACCCAGCTTCCCCATTTTCGCTTTCGGATTCCCTTAAATTGCGAGGACTTTAATGCTCCAGGATCTTTCTCTGCTAGAGCCTAGGCATGTTCCTCTCTGGGGATTTTGGCCATAGCAGAGTTGAAAACACAGATTCAACAATATGTATATTGCCTAATAAGGCTGGATGCTGGTGATAGGTTAAGACTCTAGCGAGTCAATTGTCTTGTTGTTGATGTCAGTAGTACAAATGGTTTAACGCGGAGGAAACGAGATATGGAAGCCAATATATAGATGCAGTAGAAGAGCTTGGTGATATGCTCAAAACGCGAAGGTCGGAGAAAGATTTCTGTTGACTTTTGTAGCCGAGGGGATATTCCAAAACATGAATCTAATGGAGTGTGAAGGCTTTTTCCTCCTGTGTCATTGAAAATTGACATTCTTTCGTAAACGTTGAATGATTGACTTGCACGTGTGCATGTTCAAGTTTTAGAGGCAAGGGGGTGACCCAGCCTGTCACCCGGGTGAGGGCTGTTTGATGTTCTTATCGGGAGAAGTGACAAGTTTCACACTTAAATATTTAAGTTTCGCAAACAAACAAGTGGCAAAGCAGAGTGGTAGACTATTTTGAGTAAGATAAACGAACTAATTTCAGCAATCAGATTTATTTAGTTTTAGACTAAATGATTTATTTATGTCGAAACTAAGTAATCTAAATTACCATTTCAATATGAATTGATATATTCAATTAAAAGCTTTTTGGTTAACACTTATACTGTTCCTTACATTTTGGATCTCATTAGGCATTTAATACTTTGTCATCGGTGTTTATTGATTTTTAGCCAAAATTTGGTGGAAATTGTTTAAATGGTACTTTTCAGTGGTTGGAATTACATATTCAAGGTGCTCCATGAACAATGGAAGACATTGAATCTATTTCTGCAATTAAAATTGCAATTTCAACATTGAAAATCATATTTCCAACAACAAATCATATTGCTCAATTCCAACCAAACTTACCAAAAAGGGGCATTGTGCTAATACGTGGTGCAGTAGTAAGGGGAGTAGGGTACTTTGGACTTAGCCATTGAGTCTTCGTGAGATATATAAATGATCTAGAATTTAGCCAACTCCCTATTAATCCCAAGGGTTTGGGATGTATTAGTTATTTCGTACACGTAGACAGTGATTGATTTTTCAAAATCTTAACGTTTACACTAGTTTTAAAATTCAATTTAATAAAAAAATATTTATTACAATTCTAATAGGTTTCGTGTTGGTGATGCCTACTACGAAATTTCGAGTGGGGTGTGCCAGCGCATTCATCGTGGCATGGTCTTATTTGTAAATTTGTATTTCTTCGTTCGTAGAGTTATTTGGATCAAATGTAATGAATTGGACTACAGTTTTGTCGAGAGCGCGTTCGGTAAAATCGACCAAGCAGCGATACCAGGATGTCTGTCAATCTTCAGTGCTGTGCACGGCATTTGGGTCGCGAATCGACATCAACTCGTATGACGTTCAACAAGTGAGCTAAGGTTACGTGTTAATTCTTACTATCTTTTGGTCTCTAATATTTATTGCTTAGTAGTCACACCTCATGGCATCTCCGGGATCACTACTTAGACGTGGAAGGGCGCTGAAACCAATTGGATCTTTATGTAGTTATATATATCCTAATGGGATATTTTTATACTAGCAATAATATTATTAAGATTAATATATTTGAAATATTAATATGTGAATAGTATAGAGGTATATGTTCTTTTTTCTAAAAAATATATATATTTTTTAATTTAATTATCTTGTTAGGCATTTTTCTTTGAACTTTAGTTTTAAAACACTGTAGATGTTGTTGTCCTTCTGGCCAGTGGTATTTTTACGCATGTCTTCCCCTGGGCTGAGCATTGTTCATAGGTTTTTACGCATGTCTTTTCCTGGGCTGCGCATTGTTCATAGGTTTTCTGTATTGTTCACCGGTTTATGCAGCTTCATGTTTTTCTTTCTTCTACAGTCCGACAATTTTTGGAGAGCCATGACTCTTGAGTTGGTCAGAACCACACTTGTCCGACGATTCTGGAGTGCCGTGAGGCGATTTCTGGAGAGCCCGTCCTATGAAAGAGGCGATTCTGGAGTGCCGTGAGGTGATTTCTGGAGAGCCCTGTAGAAAGAGCGACTCTAGGGTTGGTCAGATGATCAGAGGATGGCGTCTGTTTTTTCTCAGTTTTCTCAGTTTGGCATTTATTCTGAATTTATTAAACCCCATAGATAGCTTGCTATTCATGGAGGAGGTGGTTGAACATCTTGTCATGGCAATAGCCCCTCCCTCCTGCATAAATGGTGTTTACTGGTCACATTTAGTTTGCGGTTTTAAAGGATTTGCACTATTTGGGTTTGCACAGAGAAGCTGCATTGTTTCTAGGAATACCTTTGTAGAAATTATGATTCAAAGAGCCAAAGAAGAGGAAAAAAGCACATGTACTTTGTTTTTCCACTCCTCCTGGATTTCATTCTGTGCAATTTCATTTCTATTGCAAATTTGTTGTGCAATTTCATTTTTCCACTCTCTTGTAGTGTTCTGTGGTTTGGTAAATTATATATGCTGTTATGATTTTGAATTCCCAGTGATGCTTGCACGGTAATTTATTAGTTGTGCTAGTTTATGTAGCTTCACATTTTTCTTTCTTTACGTTGAAGTTAAAGTTGGCTTTTAAAATTGTTTCTTTAGGGAGGAGGCTGCTTCCATTGGGAATTTGCTATTATTGAAAACCTATTCATATTTTAATACCTATCTAAGCTGGACTTCTTGGACTTATTTGGTGCCGAATCCCTGGATCAGAAATACCCAAATGCCTGCAATTGTTTGAGGATATCATAATGTGTCTTTACTGTGCTTGTGTTTTTCATATGATTATGTGAATTCCTAATTCAAGGTGTTGTATCTACAAGGGACTATTGAAATATAGCCAACTATGAACAGCAGAAAGTTTAGAAAGACATTCCATTGTTATAAATGTGTGAGGTTTATTAAACAGAATTGTCTTTGGAGTTTTTGGCATAGTCAACTTTTCTTATAGGTTAGCTAAATTTGGGAAGTCGATTGTTCTGAAGTTTCAGAAGTTTTTCCTTGTATTACTTATCTCAACAATACTGAAGATTTTGACATCACAGCTAATTTGAAGTTCAAAAACATCCATGGCCTCACACTAATACAAAAGCACGGGTTTTTCCACGGAGGTTTTCCACGTTTCATACTTTTTGGTGTGAAATCGGAAGCAAAATGAACTTGCCGTCGCTGTATCGACGCTTACTCATCGCTGTATCGACGTTGGTAATCTCCGTCGTTGCTATATCGACGGCTTCCTCCTTCAACGTCGCTGTATCCACGGATCTGCGTCGCTATAGAGACGACAATGTCAAGCTATGTCTTTTTAGTTGACCCAGGGCGCTTAAGTCAATGTTTTAGATATATGAAACCAGGCTCGTGGGCAGGCTTCATTTTCGAAGGCTTCAG
>LPNX010536495.1:19688-43032 GCA_001517045.1 Pseudotsuga menziesii
TCCATATCTCTTGCATAAAAAAGATGATATATGCAACAAGATTCCAGTTTAGACAACATTACCAAAGATTATTGAACAAGAGGAAATAATATTAGAACTTGAAACATGGATCAAGCAACTACAAAATCAATAAATTATTAAGTACCTCATCAAGTGAAAGAACTTGCCAATAGAAAAAGGTGATATGGGAAGATGAGTTCTTCATGCAAAAACATCCACAGTTAATCAAGTGTTGAGGACAACACTTGTTTGAGTGGGAGGGGCATGTTAATCCATGTATATCATGGCATTACATTTCTATTTTATATTAGTATTGCATTTATTGGTTAGCTAGAAACTTAATTTTGCTTGTACCCTTTGTATCTTATGTATATACCAAGGACACCTATTTTTAGGGATCATATCGCCTTTGATTATGCATTTTATACAATGTAAAAAGATGTTTCCCCCTTGAAGATTCTTCTTATTCATCTTTTTATTTCATTCTCAAGGCATTCAGTTACTATATCTATCTAATTTTAAGTTATTTTGGAAAATCGGTGCATAACATGTACCATTCATAAGCACCCATGGCATGGTATATTAAGATTAACAAGCACTTGGATGGACAAGGTTTCAATGGATTCCTTCATATTCCAATCTATATGTCAAAAACATTGGCAATGATATCATTTATCTAGCCATATATGTAGATGACATCATTATTACAGGTAGTGAAACAAGTGTTATTAAACAAATCAAAATATTAAAAAAAATGAAAAATTTCCTACATCTTTGATCTTGGTAGTTTTCCAAACAAATAGTGCTTTGAGTCTCTCAAACAAAATATAACAAGAGTGAATTTGGCAAGTTCAGAATGATAGATTGTAAAATCTTGTATACACATATGAAGAAAGGGTTGAATCTTTTAGTAAAGACTAACTCAAGAAGTGAATGAGTTTCCATATACGCAACTAGTGGGGAGCTTGATATACCTTACAACAATTAGGGTTGATTTGAGCTATGATATGAGCTTCATTTATGAATTCATCAAATCAACAAAAGTTGAACATTAGACTAAAATGAAAAGGGTGTTGAGATATGTGAAAGGGACACTCGAATTTGGCACTCTATACAATAGAAAGAAAGACCCAAGTTTGTTTCTGTATATAGATTCAGATTGGGTAGGTTGTGCGGATGATAGAAAATCTACCTCTTGATATGTTTTCAACCTTGGTATGGGTCCAATCAAATTTACTTGCAAGAAACATGCAGTAGTCATTTCATCGACATAAGTAGACTAGCGAACTATGAAAGTAGATTGTGAGGTAGTTCTGCTCAAAATGATGCTTTCAAACATGAAGGTGCAACAAACAAATCTAGCACTCCTATTATGTGATAGTCAAGGGGTTCTCAAACTAGCCAAGAATCCAATCTTCAATGAGCATACCAAGCATGTTGAGATACATTGACACTTCATCAAACACCTTGTAGAGAATGAATCCATTGAGATACAATAATGTTTCATAAAAGACCAAACTACAAACATTTTCATAGTCTTTAGGTCCTAAAAATTATGTGCAATTTTGAGAAAAACATGTCATTAGTAGATTGACCATTAAGAGAGCGTGTTAAAGTACATGTCATATTATAATGGTCTTTTGAATATTGAACATAGGCATTAATAAAGTCATTTCAATTTTAGGTTATTTTATGATTATGTTTTATTTTACTTTCATGTGTTTCTCAATCTATCCCACATCCATAAAGTGGATTAGGATATATATATATATATATATTCTTTTTTTAATAAAAAAAAAATTATTTTATCAATTTATAATAAATAATTATCTTCAACATTGCAAGGCATATTCCATCATAATATATAAATGAACACAATCAATTCAAGATTTATTCTACTCTAGTTTTATAACATCATTCATACATTTGTGTTTAACTTGAAATGTTTAACATCAACATCAACTCTCTCTCCCTCTCTCTACGATAAAAACAAGAAGAAAACTCAGGTATTGCAAATTAAAAATTACGCATATACACTAATGGTAATTTAGTGTCCAATAAAATGCTAAGTTTAATGAAGGCTAAGTTTTGAAATCTATAAATTGAGGTAATTATGCACTCATTTATACAAATCAAGGATTCAAAATGTACCTGAGAAAAAAATGAGATAGAATTAAGTGCACGTAAATATAGAATTGATCTATATTGGACAACCATCAAATTTAATCTTAGTTCAATTTTTAGATCAACCAAAATATTGAAAATAGAGAAGCTAGATCTTTATTCAAACCTTTAATTTCATAATATTTTTCGGTTGTTGAAAAACCTTTCATTAATATAAATCTCTATGAAAATATATACGAGAACAAACATCGTGGAAAAACAATTATTGTCATATCAAAACAACAAAAACTATTCACTATGGTTGTCAATATCATAATAAAATAGCTTACCAAAAAACATGGCAGCTTTCCAAAAGTAACACATGAGGAATTACAAAACCGATACACATTTTTAGTCCAAAACATAAGCAAACGTAATTTGAAAAAGTACAATACATCCCTAGGACATTAGAATTTGTCTTGATTGTAGTTGTGCTCATTGGCTTAGCTAGTAATTCCTCTTCAATATATATACTAGTTGATGTCAATTCAAAACATCATCAACATAAGTATCCAAATAGTGGAGGAGCCATCTCTTCATCTCATTGATTTGCCAAGAGTAATTGCATCGAAGAGGCGCATTCTACATCCCAGTAGGGGGAGATGTGTAAGTCTTTCTGTGTTCATCCTAAAGCTGACATGTGTCCTTTATAAAAAATAATAAAATGTTGTAAAAAATAACATGTTAGCTCAATTTAGATTTAAAATATTTTTTAGAACCACATATATAAGACTATAAATTAAAACTATAAACATTTCGTTTACATTTCCTCAGCATTTCCACTCTAAAAAAGAGGTTTGCAGTCAGAGAGATTTGATCCCTTTCGGCGCTTGGAAGATTATTTTTGGGACGGATCTATGCTGGGTTTTATCTAGATTCTCATGGCCATGGTAAGAAGCAAGTAATGCTAGATAAGTGACATGAGTGACAAAGGTGGTGTGTAGTGTGACAAACCTCATAAATAATATGGAATTGCATTTATTCGACCCGAATGTCATGAAACACATATAGCATGTATATGCCCTCACTCCATTAAGGGAAATGCTCTCTTAGATAAGTTAGCAGGTGGATGAAAAACTCCAAGAATGGGACAAATTTATAAGGGGTTAATTAGAGGAAAATACATTTTGAGGTCCTCAAATAAGGGGCACCATGGGACGGAGACAATGAAATTATGATTGCAGTAGAAGCTAGAAAAATACCTAAGGTATCTTCCCAAGGAAGATAGAAGCAAGAAATGCTACAGAAGCAGTGTGAGAGACAAGTGGTGAGTAGCATGACAACCCTCACAGATAATATGGAGTTGCATTTTCCCAAGTTGAATGCCATGAACCACATATAGCATGTTTGTGTCTTCATTCCAATTAGGGAATGTTCTCTTAGATATGTTAGCAAGTGGATGAAAAAACCCAAGGATGGGATAAAGGGATTAATTAGGGGGAAAGACCCTTTGAGGTCCTAAATTAAGGGGGAACTAGCACCAAGTAATGGAGGCGATGAAACATTGTTAACACTATAATCTAGAAAAATGTCTTAAGTTATCTTCCCAAAGTATCATTTCCCTTCAAGGAAAAAGTATTAAGTGTTACAACTGATTTTACCACACGTGTTGGATCGCACCTTTATGGCATTCCTTGTCCCTTTGTAGACTCTTTAGACCCCATGGACCATTTTTGTACCTTTGATGTTTCCAAGATCATCCCTAAAAATATGTCTTATTTGATATACGCGACTTTTAAACCTATTCTTGCGTATATACGCGGATTTGACCCTTAAACCCACGTACATCGAGATGTGTGCAAAAGGCCAAACAGTTTTGGAGTTTTCCTTGATGTGGATCCGAGTCACTTGTCTCTTGGCCTTCCATATGCCTTGAGATCGCTCGGATTTGACCTTCCATTACCCCATTGAAGCACTATATAAGGAACCCTTTTGATACATTGAAAGGAGAGGAATTGAAGAGTAAGAAAATTATAGTCCATTGTTGCCGGAGCTTATACTTGAGTCTGCATCCCTTTGTCCCTTGGAGAACTTTATGTTCTTCCCAAGCTTGCCTTTGCTTGTGATCTTGCTATCGAGAGATGGAGGATTGAAGTGGTGGAGGCCCAGGTGGAGGACTCAGTTTCTTCGATTCGCAGATGTGCCAATAGAAGTTGTCACTATTGTCATCTCTGTTTTATATTAATAGAAATATATTTTCCTATCCAATAATGTGTATTTAAATGAGTATTCAATCCATTGATGTTTTTAAATGCTTATATGTTATTGATTATATATGCTAGAGTAGGTCTAACACAATTATATATAGCATGCTTGTCTTGTTTGCTGAATGTTGAGAGAGAAAATTATCAATACAAGCGAGAGTGGAAAAGCTCAACGGGGATCTACATCAACCGTCTGGAATAAGATATGTTTCGAGATCCTTTAGTGTTAGATGTTTGGTTTCTCTTGCATATAGGAAATGATTGATTTCTGTGGTTACTCTGTCTGTTGTGGTACCCCAAGCCGTAGGAAGTTTTTTTTGTAACAGAATTGGTGACCATACTAGGGAGTTCCTAGTCATTTCCTTTGGGGGTTTTTATCGGCATTCAATATTCTTGAATTACTCTGATTTCTCTGTTTCTGAGTCGGGTCTTGGGGCATTTTTTCCTGGTAGTGTCTGATAGGAGTAAAGTTTGTCTCAGCTTGTCTGTTTTACCTTCTTTTTATCTCTTTTTCTTTCTGTATGCGAGTTTTTGCTTCACAATCGCGTGTACACGCGGTTTTTACTGGGATTTTCGTGTATATACGCAGGTTTTCAACACACAGTCACATATGCCCTGATTTTTTCCTTGTAGGGGAAGATTAAGTGTTGTTGGGTGAGTTTGAATGATTGTTGAGTCTCCTTGGATGCTTCTAGAGTCTGTATACACCTCTGTTTCTGACCAGAGACGCTTTTTAGGTTAAATTTTTTAGGAATGTTCTTGTCATTGCATTTTCTATTTTTTGTTTTGAGATTAGTGCATTAGGTCTCTTTTACCTTGGTGCTTTGATTGGGTGTTGTTTGATAGTGCTTGCAGAGTCTGGGGGTGGTAGAGTCATTCTTTTGCTTTATTATCTCATTTTAATTCAAAAATTACAAAAATATTTGCTTCTTTACATCATTATGCATCATTGCATTTTGCATTTTGCATGGTACTTGCATTAGGTTTGCTTGGAGAAGTATTAGTCAGAATTTCATATAGGAATGATTGCATTTTCATTTGAAGGAAAATTTTGCATTTCACCAAGTAGCATACCCCGTTTTTCATTTGACACAGTGCATTTGCATTGATTGTTAGGTGTGCATTTTACTTCTTGTTGCGTCATAACACCATTAGTTGCATGATCATTTACCCTTTTGAGTAATAAGTCAATTAAAGTCAACGCATAATAAAATGAATTACACTCTTTTCTTTTATAGGGTGCACCAACAAGATTAGGTTTTAGGGTCTTGGAATAGTTCATTGTGAGTAAATTCTCCAAGACCACTAAACAAAAACATGTATGTGTCTGTCCAGCTGAGAGTGTGAAATTCCTTGGTATAATTAGTGTTTCTCAAGATCCTCCTCTTACAAGGGAGTTAAGCACGAGGCAATGTGAGCGGTTATTGATTGGGATGACCCCTATTCATAACTAAGTAGCACCGGAGATATTTCCAGGATTGTATTCGTATCTGGGGGCTCTTTCGAGAGTTTCGGGCTTTGCTACCCTACCCATACGGTCAATCCCGCCTGCGACTGTCCGCCTGAGCATTGATTATATTGAGGTGACCTTAGTGGCCTTACCTAGGTTATCGAGGGGGTACTTCCCAGAGGTTATTCTGCAAATGTCCTAGCCAGGTTGGGGTCGGACAGCACAGTTTCTATATGCGTTGAAGCTGAGGGCCACAATAATTGGTTATGAACCTCCGCTTGTTTTGTATGGGAGTCTCAAGCCTCTCCTAGGCGAGACATACCTAATTCATTCGGGAGCTCACATATCCTACCCTTGCTTGCTTGTGATTTGGATTTACATTGTATAGGTGTATACTCTGTGCACGCTAGTTTTCCTAGGGTTTGCATAATTAGAAAGAGTCATTTTCATTTTTTGAGTCATTGTGGATTCGGGTGCGGCACTTCATCGTTCTCTTCGTTTAGCAGGGTTTCCGCCTTCCACGTCTCCTCTTCCTTTGGGAGAGAGAAATAGACCGTCCGGGTGGCCCTACTTCTCACATTGATTCACACACGATGGGAGATCACGAGGATGAGATTCCTGAGATGTCTTCTCCACCTCAAGAGGTTGGGGAGGAAGATCCTACTCCTGTATATGATCATTCACTAGATATACCTTCACATTCCCATTATGATCCCTCATTCACAGGTCGTTGGTATTGATTTCCGGGCGACGAGACTCACCATGAACCCACAAGCACTAGTCATATTAGTTATGGCATGCCTGATATCCCTACATGTGATCTGGTGCATTATGCCGAGTCAAAAATTGAACCTAACACTACGTCTGGGGGCACTCCTATTCCTTTCCATGCAGAGAGATTTGGGAGCATTAGTCATATTGCACCTTCCATCCCGGCGGTGGAAGCCACCTCACATGTTCGTCCCAGACCTAGTGTTAGTAGTCATATGCAGATACCAAAACCAAGACGAGTGACCATAGGGAATACCACTTATATCCCTTCACATGTCCCTTCGTCCTCTATTCCTACTCCTTCGAATGCATTTTTGACAACCCTTCCTCCCCCTCATTCACGTGGTCCTTTGGGTCGGAATGTTGCTACTAGTCATGTTCGTACTGCGACTGATCATACAGTGGTATCTTAGAGTCAAGTATCTCCTATTGTCTTGGGAAGTCATATTCCTGTTTCTAGATCGTCTTACGGTCCATCGCATAGAGTTCCCCATATCCCTACTTATGGAGCTTCTCATGGGATATCCCATGGGACATCTTATGGAGCTTCTCATGGACAATCTTCTGGACCGCAGTATGGACAGGGCTATCAACCTTATGGGTACGGGTATCAACAACCCGCTTACTCCTATAATTATGGCTTTATAGCACCGCATAGTCAAGGTACACCACATCATAATGCTTCCATGCAGCCCTACACGGGTCAAATGGGAGGAGGATATTATGGCCAAGGCCATGGTATTTACAGTAGTCAGCCTTATATGAACCAAAACTATCAAGGAGCATGGCATAGACTGGCTCAACCTAGGCTCCCTTTCCTGACAACGTTAAATTTACCTGACTTATTGAGACTAATGAACGATCCGGTATTTCATGACCCGACTTGGCCAGCTGTCCCTAACAAGCTTCCCTCAGACATTCCCAAATTTGAGGGCAAACCAGGAGAAGATCCTAGTGAACATGTCACTACCTTTCACCTTTGGTGCTCTCCCAATTCCTTACACGATGACTCGATCCGTTTGAGGCTATTTCAACGCACCCTCACCGGGCTTGCAGCGAAATGGTACATAGAGTTATCGAGGGGGGCATTGGTTTTGTTCAATGATCTTGCTATGACTTTACTCAATCACTTCCAGCTACCAGTGTGTTACAACGTTGGTACAAAACTCTTGTCAACATTTCGGAAAAACAAAGCCACACATATCTTGGACCATATCCAAGAGTGGCATAGATGGAAGAAGTTGATTAAAGCTTTCATACCGCCGGAGTTTCTCCTTGAGTGGTTCCTTAAATCGTTGCTACCTTACATCGCGAAGGATTTTTCTACATTTGGAGTCCAAAACGAGGAACAACCCATTTTTAGGGCACAGGAATTGGATTTTATTTATGCTCAATCCAGACTAGTATTTGAGATCATATCTAACGCTTCGCGTTCTAGTTTCGATCCCAAGATCAAACCTGGACCACATGCCGATGGTATTGTGGGTTGTACAAGTGCCAAACCTGTGAATTCGGTTGCGAAACAAGTGATTCAATTGTCTATTAATCAATCCGCATCGGGAAAAGCTACGGCTTCGTCTCAACCCACCCAAACGGCGAGTGTACTTTCCGTGCAATTGTCAGACCAGAAGGGCAACCAGCAGCCCGGAAGGAATAAGAAAAAGGGTAAAAACAATCGTAAGGGTGGGAACAAGAACGAAAATGCCAATTTTAATGACAATAACGACTGTAATGTTGGGGGAGACAAGCAGTCTAAACGTAAGGTTAAGTTTCCTTGCAAATTGTGTAAGGATTACCACCTCACTCACTTGTGCCCTCGTATGGAAGATGCCTCGAGGTTCATAGCACAGGGCTCAGCTGTGCTAACCAATCCTTTACCCCATAATCAAAATATCAACTCGAGGACCCATGATCCTCATTCTGCGTCGGATGGAGATCAAAATCCATCGGAAACAAGTACTGGTCATGGATGCATCAACATGGTGCATGCTACTAAGGTTGTGACTCGTGCGAAAGACTATGGTTCGTCACAACAAGACCTTGGGAAGGAACCTCCTCCTACCGAGAGCCCTTTGCGTAATGAAGATCCTATGGATAAACCTAAGATTGCATCTCGTATTCCTAAGGGAGTCCTAAATCATTCAGGGCACCATCCTAATGCCCGAGCCGTCTAGAACTATTCTATTGTCGAGGATTTGGGCCAAACTCCTTGTGCGATGTCTGCGCTTGAAGTACTTCAGAGTTGTCTGTCACAAAGGAAAGCTTTGCTTTCTGCTCTTGGGGTGAATGATGATAGCTCTTCTTCTGTCATCAAATTTGAAACCATGGGACTCCATCCTCGCTTGCCTTACTACGTGTCTCTCTTGATTCATGTAGAATGTCTTAACATGACGTCAAACGCACTGTGATTGACAAAGGCGTTGCTACTTCTGTGATGTTTTTGTCATGTTGGAATGGTTTGGGTTCTCCCGAGCTGTCTAAATTCGCTACCATGTTGACTACCTTTGATGGTAGACTGTCGCGATCAAGGTCGAGGTGGTTGATGCGCCCCTTGATTACAATATTTTACTGGGTCGGAATTGGATGTATAGTATGCAAGCCGTATCCTCTTCTCTATTTCGAGTTGTATGCTTTCCATTTAATGGGAATATTGGTATGATTGATCAGACATCATTCAAAAATCTGAATGTTAATGCATCGTCCGGAAATTCGATCCCGATTATCGACCATTCTCAGCCGACAACTGGGAGTGTGGGTGTAGGTATGTATCCATCCCTTATGGGGACATTTAGTTGTCCTGCACTCATCCTTATGATCGGATCTAGTTTCGATGGGGCTTTATCTTCATTGAATTCGGTGTCTTTTCGCACTACCCATATGGAAGATCCTTGGATTCTTCCTACACCGAGTCCTTCGAACAGACCTATCGAAACAGACGTGTCGTTGCCTGCAACAATGATAGCATATCAAGCAAATATTGATTGTGTTGCAAAGCCTAATCCTTCTTCTTCGCGGACAGAGGAGGAGGACCCGTATGTGTTGCCTGCATGGGCAATTGAGTCCTCTCATGCACATGACTGCCTTGATAGTGTTTTTCCGTCATATGAAGCTATTATTGAGGCCATGTCTAGGGTTGAGCCACCTTGGGAAGAGTTACATCATAGATCTTATTTTCTTCCCGAGCTTGACTATTTGGAGCGTGAGGACTTTAGGGAGATTCTTAGCGAGAAGATTAGTAGCCCCATGGTTCCATTAAGCTCTCCTGGTCAGATGGCTGATGGGAACATGGTGAATATATCACCTACTATTCCTATCAATATCTCTCACGATCCTGGCAAGATTGAGAATGTCTATATTGGGTCATAATGTTCCCATGCTGAGATTCAGGAGTATACCGAGTTGTTCAAAGAGTTTCGTGATATCTTTGCTTGGACATACGAGGAAATGCCAGGTATCAACCCTCGTATTGTTGAACATGAAATTAAGACCTATTAAAATGCGAAGCCTATTCGACAACATTTACGTGCGGTGAATCCTAGAAAAGCACCCATGATTAAGGCTAAAATAGAAAAGTTGTTAAAAGCCGGTTTTATCTGTCTCGTTCCCTTGACGAAGTGGGTTTCAAACCCCATTCCGGTTGATAAGAAACAGGGAGTGATCCGTATATGCACTGATTTCCGCGATTTAAATCATGCTTGTCCTAAGGATAATTTTTCCACACCATTTATTGATCAAATTTTGGATGAGTGTGTAGGAAGCGAGGTATTTTCCTTCATGGACGGCTTTTCCGAATATAATTAGATTCAAATCAAACCCGAGGATCAACAAAAAACTGCATTTATTTGTCCTTGGGGTACGTTTGCATATCGGAATATTCCTTTTGGCCTTAAAAACATCGAAGCCACATTTCAATGGGCTATGACCTTGATTTTTCATGATCTCAAATCGATTATTGAAGTCTTTTTGGATGACCTTGCTCCTCATTCTCGGCTGAGAGTGCGTCATTCCTACCATTTGAGATTAGTATTTGAAAGATGCCGCCACTACCTGGTTAGGTTAAATCCACATAAGTGCATCTTTTGCATGAAGTCTGGTCGCTTGCTAGGATTCATTGTTTCCAAGGAGGGTATAAGAGTCGATCCCTTAAAGGTTGAGGCAATACTTCAATTGTCTCCCCCAAAAAATATTAGACATCTTCAATGTTTGCAAGGCATGGCAAACTTCTTACGAAGATTCGTGGTTAACTTTGCCAATTTGACTAAAGGCTTTATGCGTCTTTTAAAGAAGGACACTACCTTTTGCTGGGATGAGCGAGCCCAGGAGTCCTTTGATGCTCTTAAGCGAGCCTTAGCATCAGCCCTCGTGCTTGGTCCACCCAACTATAGCCGTGACTTTTTTATTTATGTGGTCACGTCCATGGAGACGATTGGTATGGTTTTGGTTCAGGAGGATGAGGAGCTCCATGAGCATGTCGTATATTATTTGATCCGAAACCTTATAGATGCGGAAATCCGTTATTCCCATGTGGAGAAACTTGTCTTAGCTACCATTCATGAGGTTCAGAGATTGAGACACTACATTATCCTTCGCGAGACCTTGGTGGTAGCTCATGTCAATCCATTTCAGTTCGTCCTCACTAGAAGGATGATCGGGGGAAAGTATAATAAATGGATTGTTGTTTTGCAAGAATTCGATCTCGAGTTTGTTTCGGCGAAATCGAAAAAATCGTTGATTTTTGCGGAGCTCATTTCTGATTTCCCAAGTGAGGAGGAGAAGGAGGTTTATGAAGATACGTTTGTCGATGAGCATATTTTCCTTATCTCAACTCTGGATCCATGGTATGGTGATATCATCATATATTTACAAACGTTGAAGGTCCCTACTCACCTGTCACGGGATGAGCGACGACGATTACGTCACATATCTAAGAACTACCTTATAGTGGATAACACTTTGTACCGCCATAGGGTAGATTCCATTTTACGTCGTTGTTTAACCCATGAAGAGGCTGAGGTTGTGTTGAATGATTCCCACGGAGGGGCATGTGGTAGTCATTTATCTGGACTTTCTACATCCCAAAAAATCTTGAGAGCAGGATATTTTTGGCTGTCAAGCTTTAGAGATTGTGTTAATGTGGTCAAGAAGTGTCACCCTTACCAGGTGTTTGCACGCAATATGCGCTCACATCTTGCCCCATTACATCCGATTATCACAGTCGGTCCCTTCACTAAGTGGGGGCTTGACTTCATGGATTGCAACCCAGCTTCGGTTGGGGGGCATCATCATATTATAGTGGTTGTTGATTATTTCACGAAATGGGCGGAGGCTATGCCCACGATTAAATCCGATGGTGAGACAACCGTGCATTCCGTATTCAACCAAATTATTACTCGGTTCGGTATTCCGAAAGACCTTGTCACTGACCATGGTAGGCACTTTCAAAATTGAATGATGGAATATTTGGCCTCAAAGCTAGGGTATAAGCAGGAGCACTCATCTTCTTATTACCCTCAGGCGAATGGACAGGTTGAAGCAGTGAACAAATCACTTAAGTCCATTCTCTAATGAACTATTGCACAAAGCAAAACGAATTGACATAGCATGTTATATCCTGCTTTGTGGGCCTATAGGATCGCGGTTAAGACTGCCACTGGTTTTTCTCCATATTAGCTCGTACATGGAGTGGAGTCTATCTTGCCGGTTGAATGCAAAATCCCTTCATTGAAACTAGCTATAGAGCTTTTACCAGACACTTCCGCATTGGAAGAACGTTTGGTCCACTTAGAACAGCTTGATGAGCAGCGCCGAGATGCTTTAGTGGCTCTAGAGGTAAATAAGCATCGCGTTAAGGTCCAGTATGATAAGTCTGTCCGTCCGAGGAGGTTTAGTGAAGGTGATTTGGTCCTTTTATGGGATCAAGCTAAAGAACCCTTGGGGGCAAGGAAGTTTAATCCCATGTGGCATGGTCCTTACATAGTCAAACGTGTGTTAGAGAAGGGCGCTTATGAGCTGGTGGATTATGAAGGGACAACCTTGGCGGAGCTTAGAAATGAGCTCTATCTTAAAAACTACTATGCATGATCTTCAATCAGGGCTTATTATTGTATATTATTGTACAGTTTTTTGCATAGTTAGATTTTCTTATGGTGATCGCGTTTGTTGATTAGCTTTCGTTTCTTATGGTAGATGTCAATGGAGTCTTCTGCTTACATAGGATTTACTGATGGTACTAGCTGCGACACTCAACACTCAGCCTCTGCTGCTTAGCTGATTTATACTCCTACGGGTCAAGTATTGTCTTTAGGAGGTGTATGTTTACGGCCTTCTTCGAACATTGTTGTTGAGTATAGTGTCGTTATCGAGCTATTACAGGATGCCATTTCACATGGTGTTCTCTCTCTTGAGGTACGTCTTGATTCACAGTTAGTAGTATCACAGCGTAATGGCTTGTATCGTTTTAGGGATCTGACATTATTATGAAGATTCTTACGTGTGAGATTGTTAGAACGACAATTTGACAACATAACATACATACATGTTCCAAGAATTTTTAATCAAGTTGCTGACTCATATGCTAACTATGTGTTAGATTGGTATCTGTTTTATAGACCATAAGTACATCACAAATATACATTTTTACACACATGTAAATAAATAAAATCGATCATTATAAAAAAATTCATTAAACATCCAAAATGTGACGTCATAATGCATAAGTGTCATAATACAAAAATGGGGCTTCCGAGCCACCAAAATATAATACACGGTAGTACAAAAATTAATCATTCTCGGGTCTCTAAGCCTGTGGAAGAGGAGGGGGGTTATGATCGTGGTAGCAGACCACGGCTCTAGCTAGTCGTCGGAATAACCGAACCCATGCTCGTGGTACACCAACCACTTGACGCTGCATGGCCTCAGGCAAGTCCTCGACTTGCGCCATGGGTACCCGGTGTGTCAATCATACAAAGTTTGTGTGGGTGCTTTGGAGCGTCTGCTCTGCATCCACACCCATGATATCATCTCCTCTACCCCTTCGTCTATGACGAGGGAAGCCGTCAGGCCGTCGTAGTCCAACATCTGCATACATATGACAAATTGTCACTATGTGTCGTTATACCAAAACATGTCTTTTGAATCTATATATCAAAAAAACACAAAAAAAATTAATAATTCAAAAAACTTAAAAAGAGGGTTTGGGATTCGTTACCAATATCACCCGGTATGTTGCTCTTGGTGGTAGGGGCATGTCTGCATCTCCCCGGAAATCTATCCCTGCATAAGGGTAGTCATCGATGGCAATGATCTACTGCCGCCACCATGGAAAGAAGTCAGCTAGGTAGGGGTTGGACACCCTACCTCCGCCTAGTCTACGCATAGCATCTTCCCAACATCGTTGGGCCGGATCTCGAACCCCATGAGGAGGAACGTCAACTCTAAAGATTAGCCCCGGAACACGCTCAAAGAAGAACGTGCTCAGTATACTGTTGAACCGAAGTTTCGTACCCTGCCCATCTTGCAGTCACTGAGTTGCTGCTTCATGTTACTCAATAGCGCAGTGCTCCAATCATAAACTATGGGTCTCATGCACTCCACTGCATAGAACATCAATGGCCGCAAAGCCTGGTGGAGTGATGCTAGACCAGCTATTCTGCCGAGTGCCAATAGTATGGCCTTCAGTCCTAGTACCTGGATGGAGTTTGTTGGGATTTGACTCCCAACCTTTTCCGTGTCCAAAAAACAGTATACTGCAATATACCCATCAATGGTGAGGCCACCTCCAGACCCGCGAGAGTGTAGGTTCACGACCTCTCCCCGTCGGGACAATCTAGTAATGAAGTATATGTCCTCCATCTCTATAGTGAGGGACATCTTGTCGATATGAAAGGACTTTGAGTCTGAATCCCAGTAGTCTACTAGCATCTACAGGAGTCTTGGTTTGGCCCTCAGGCTGCCAAGACACCAAAACTTGTATATCCCACATGCACATAGAGCTTGTTGAGCCATCAAATCACCCTGAACAGCCTCTTCTACATCTCCATGTTCCCTCTCCCTCCATTCTAGAACCATCCTGCACATTAAAAATAATTTTTGGTCAATTTATACCTTAAAAAACCATGTGCGCGGCCGTATACACGACTGTTTGTAAAACAGTTGCGTATGTACGTGGGTTTGGGAGGTTTTTCCGCATATAGCTAGCCCTATACACGAAAAAATGTCTGATTTCTGCGTGGGCCGAAATGACCAATTTACACTGGCCTAAAAGTCAAATTTGACCATGGAAATTGAAAAAAATTACATGAAAATGGAAGAGGAGGACATGAGAAGTTACCTGGAACAAACAGTGTCGAATTTCGTCGGACGAAGCTCCCGGAATTCGCATTTGAAGTTCTGAGCTCAAATGGGTAAAAATTTCAAATGATATGTAATTTTTTAATTTTTTACTATTTATAGAAAAAATTTGAAATTTTTGAAATTTTTACCCCCTTTCTATAGTTTTGAACCGTTTCTGACCATTTTGGACCGTTTTGGACTAATCTGATGATATAGGAGTCCGTTTTGAGCGTCGTTTCGACCATTGTTTTGACCCGTTCATGCCGCTTTCAGGTATTATGTATAAACTAGCATATAGGTTAGATTTTGCATCCGTGTGCATTTTGCAAGACCTTATGACCATTTCATTATAACCTTAGGTACAAACCCATTCTATCTTGTCACGGAACCTTCTTGTTGTTTTAGAAGTGACATGATGTGAATGGTAGAACTTGACCATACATGGGTGCCCTAGTTAGCTCATTTTTTACATTTGGTACCCATGCCGACATTTTTCCCTTTAGGGTGTGGGAGTCCTTTGTATAGTATCGTCATGTCTTTGCACAAGAGCCTCATACTCCTCTTGATCGTTTTGCTAGCCTTTGCCCCCAGAACTCCCTTATGTCAAGTAGTAATTTCATTATCATAAGTTTTGCCGCCTCATTGAGCTTTATGCCGACTTCCCTGACTTTGATTATCAGCCATATAGCCCAAGCTTGTCTCATGTCTAGACACGCAGAGCCATTTTACATATTCTTTGCAGCTTGATTCCCCATTTTTTACTGGGAGGGGACTTTCCCCCGAGTGTCATTATTCTACACGTGTCCTTGCATTGAGCATAGGTATGTTCTGTTGCTTGGAACTAGTTTGTTTGCCCATTAACACTCGTCTCCTCCTAGTCTGTAACTATAAAATAATTTTATTCTTTTTCAAGCTTTTCAAAATATTTGAAAAAGTCCAAAAAAAAATCAAAAAACCAAAAAGCCGAACAAGAAAAGATGTTATATTTGGCAGCAGTCGAGCCGTGTTGCCTTCAAACAGAGCACTGTATATCACATCCGTTGGTTGGGTTAATAGTTTGACTTTAGGAGTTGTACTCATTTCTCTGAGTTTATCTCCACCGATTGGTTAAGCTTCCAGTCCCTATGGAGCCTCTGTTGATGCCTCCTGTGTCGCAGAGATGTCACAGTTTTGTATATCGAGTCTATGCTACCTACATTCAATCACCATTCATCTTTATGCTCTTGTTTGAAGAAATTTGAAACATGAGTCGATCATTCCTTAGTTCTCTTGACTTTGCATGTCGGTCATTCCTGGTACCGATACTAGTTCGTGCACTTTATGATTGAGTCCTTCCACATTATACAGCCTTGCTGAGTACCTCGTGTTGGATGATGAGAGATGCATTAATGCCCTCTTTCCAGCGGATTTCATCCCATCGACTTCAGATCATTTATTCTGGGATAGGAATCTAGAGTCATTTTTGAGTGTCTTGAGACTTACAGTCATCAGTGGCAGGTTTTCTCGCCATCGACAGTTTTGGGAATACATCAATGTCCCATAATCGATGGATCCTTTCAAGTGTTCGATTTCAACACATTTATTCACACTTGTTAGTTTGCACTAGTACCTTGATTCCCATTTTCATTATCAATGGGTGATCTCGCGTTTGTTAACGGTATACATCAATGACCGGTAATCAGACAATGGACTACTATGTTCGACCTCGACACCTCTATTCACATAGTAGGACATGTACTCATAGCAGATTGTGTAGAAGACCTTCCAGATTGGTGGTGTTTCATATATGCTACCTCCTTGATCGTGCCAGTGTTCATGAGATTTCAACTCTCGTGACTTGATTCCAGTATATGTCAGATATTTCTAGCCATTATGGAGATCTTGAATCATTATATATCTTCAGCCTTTATGGAGATCATGATCCTTTGTATATCTTCATCATGGAGATTCTAATCTATCTTTATTGTACGTGGCGATGACCACACATGTCATATTTTGTATCATGCATATTCATGGCCATTGTACTCTTATGTATCCAGGACTGCTATATCTACTTGCAGTTATGTGTAGATTTTGATCATTGTATTGTTGGATGGTCGGTTTTTCCACCTGGTTCTTCATCACTCCACTTCTGGGATGGACTTATAATGTATTTTGGCCATCGTATGACCCCTCTGACTTCACACATTAGGGGGCATCTGTTACAGCTAATTTTACCACATGTTGGATCACACATTTATGGCCTTCCCTGTCCCTTTGCAGACTCTTTAGACCCCATGGACCATTTTTGTACCTTTGATGTTTCCAAGATCATCCCTAAAAACATGTCTTATCTTATTTACGCGACTTTTAAACCTATTCTCGCGTATATACGTGGATTTGACCCTTAAACCCGCGTACATCAGGATGTGTGCAAAAGGCCTAATAGTTTTGGATTTTTTCTTGATGTGGATCCGAGTCACTTGTCTCTTGACCTTCCATATGCCTTGAGATCGCTCAGATTTGACCTTCCACTACCCCATTAAAACACTATATAAGGAACCCTTTGGATACATTGAAAAGAGAGGAATTGAAGAGCAAGAAAACTATAGTCCATTGTTGCTAGAGCTTATACTTGAGTCTGCATCCCTTTGTCCCTTGAAGCACTTCGTGTTCTTCTCAAGCTTGTCTTTGCTTGTGAGCTTACTATCGAGAGATGGAGGATTGAAGTGGAGGAGGCCTAGGTGGAGGACTCAGTTTCTCTGATTCGTAGACGTGTCGACAGAGGTTGTCACTATTGTAATCTCTATTTTATATTAATAGAAATATCTTTTCCTGTCCAATAATGTGTATTTAAATGAGTATTGAATCCATGGATGTTTTTAAATGCTTATATGTTATTGATTATATATGCTAGAGTAGATCTAACAGAATTATATATAGCATGTTTGTCTTGTTTGCTGAATGTTGAGAGAGCAAATTATCAATACAAACGAGTGGAAAAGCTCAATGAAAATCTACATCAACTATCTGAAATAAGGTATGTTTCGAGATCCTTTAGTGTTAGATGTTTGGTTTCTCTTGCATATAGGAAAGGATTGATTTCTGCGATTACTCTATCTGTTGTGGTACCCCAAGCCATAGGAAGTTTTCTCTGTAACATCAAGAATCTTGAATTCATCACCTTATTTAGGTATGGCCCTATTTTCTACGAAATCTACTTATTGATAGGTGCAGCTTCTCACGTGTACAATTTTAAAAGTATCATTTTTCTTTATGGTGAGTTTGATACATATAATTGGGCTTCCAAATATCTATGAGGGGTCCTATATTTGTACACAACGCAGTTGCGAAAATCATCCTAAAAAATGATTTTCTAAAACCTCATTTCAAAGATTCTTTGTGACTACAATCAAGCTTGATAGTTCAACTAAATCATTTAATTTATTTAAAAATAGATAAACAGTTGCCACTAATGTTCATATGATCCCTAAACACAACACCTATACCGACAATACTTGGGTTTTCTTTGTAGGCGCCTTAGGCAAGATTTGAAGGTAACTTTTCAATGTAGAGAATGACTAATTTATATCCATTACCAAGGTTGTACTAAATTCTCATTCATAATCTTGAAATTCAAAGTTTTTATAGTTTTGAAAATTTTTATTGTGTCGACTCTTAAAAATATTTGAAAATTCATTTAACAAAATTATCAACAAATATTATAAACAAAAAATATAAAGGCCCAATAGATTAAAATTAGTCCAATTTTCAACATAATAAATAATGAGATTTCATCTTTATCATTTTAATTGTTTTCTCCTATTAAGTGACTAACTTATAAGATATTTTAATTGAGAATTATCAAAATGCATACGTGCGAGTGGTGATAAATTTCATCAAAACAACAACAATTGCATGAAACGCAAGATTCAAGTGAACCACTTAAACAATAACATTGTGAATCACTTAAAAATAACATCTAATAGGGCCATATGACACATGGCACCACATGCCGATTACATTAGTAACTTGTATAGTTGAACTTCACATGTGACACTAGCTTTATAATGTATAACACTCGTAATATAGTGCACTTATCGATGTATGGTGTACAATTATCTGCTAGACCCCACAGCTTTTAGATACTCTTCAGCAAATATTTATTTCATCCACAAATGACATTGTTTGAATACACACCCACTTCTAACTAATTTTTGTTCTCTCATATATTTGTTATCTTAAATTGTTTGTATGTGATATATTAAGAGCTGCTTTAATATGATGAGCATTGTTATGATAGAAATTAGAGCACAAACACATGGGTGTAGCATTTCTGATTTATATCAATGAGAAAAGTACATTGTCCATCTCCAACATAAATTTCATGTGTTTACCTAAACCACAGAAACCAATTAAGCATTGATTAGTATCAACTTTGAGTAACAATCTCCTCTATGTTAAGAAGAACAAGGGATGCTTCCCACATGAAACCAATTAAGCATTGATTAGTATCAACTTTGAGTAACAATCTCTTCTTATGTTAAGAAGAGCAAGAGATGCTTCCCACGTGGGAAGCAAGGGACCTATGAGAATGGAACTAGCCAAAGACCCAACAACATTGGCAACCACTGTTTGTGATAATTTCTTAGGCTAGAATGTGGGAGACATGTGTGCCCCTTAAATAAAACTTATACAGTACTCACTATTAATTATCTTTTGAAAACAAATTGATAATACAATTCAAACATAGATCGATCGAAATAGCATCAATTGGCATTAAAACAAATTAGTATCACTGAATTATACTTAATTTATTAGCACCATCCATAACCATCCCATTGTACAATTAGAATCTAATGTTAGATCAATCAATTTAAGTTTCTAATCGTGTGGAATTAATCTAATGTAAGATCTATCAATTTAAGTTTCTAATCATGTGGAATTAGAATCTATTATGAGATGTTCTATAAATTTAGGTTTCTCATCCATCCATTAGAGGAAATTTGGGGTCTAAAATGGGCCTTATAAGAAAACGTGCCAAAATAAGTTTTTGTGAGTTGGAATTCAAGAACCAATAGAACTTCAAGAAAATAAGTCAACCATAATGGTTGAATTGACATATTTGTCATTAAAAAAAACTACTTTTTTTGTTCGTATTTTCGACATATCTCATTGTGTTTTTACTCAAATTTCAATCGAGAGAGCTCGTTGGATGTGGAATTTGATTCTACATCCAACGAGTACCCACACTGCATACTTTTGATGGACCCCGCTACCCCAAAAACAAGAAATACCTGAAAAAACATGATGATGATGTCATCATCACGTTTTTTCAGGTATTTCTTGTTTTTGGGGTAGCGGGGTCCATCAAAAGTATGCAGTGTGGGTACTCGTTGGATGTTCCGCATCCAACGAGCTCTCCCGATCGAAATTTGAGTAAAAACACAGAGAGATATGTCAAAAATACGAACACAAAAATTAGCTTTTTTCTTTCTTCCTCCAAAATTAATCAATATTATTTTATTATTTTAACTATTATTTTCCTTAGGAGGCCCATTTTAGACCCCAAAATTCCTCTAATGCTTAGAATTATGACTAAGCCAATGCCAATTATTTCCTAGGTGTAGCCATTAACTTTGTAAAATCGTTGAGTTGAGGTATTGGTATGTTATAGGCATGGTGTGAATTGTCTTATTCATATACTACAAGCATGATAATGTTGAGTTTTATATGTATCCAATTCATCTCGTGTAGTTCATGCTTGGTAATTTGAGTCTTAAAATTTTAGAGAAATCAATATATTTAATTCATTCAATAATGTTCAAAGTCACATGTTCTTCTAAGAATTATTTGATCTGCCTATCATCAAACAATCACGAGTTCCATTTAGATAGATCGTTACATTCAACTCATACAATAATGTCTAAGGCGCAAGCCTTAATATCCAAAGTCAATAGTTCTTCTAAGAATTCTTTTGATCTGCCTATCATCAAACAAGCATGAGTTCCATTTAGATAGATCGATACATTCAAATTATACGATAATGTCGAAGTCACAAGTCCTATTATTGTATGAAGAAAACAAAGTAATAAAAAAAATTCATGTCGGCTATATATATAGTGTGTGTGAGAGAGATTCACCTATGTTACAAGTTACATTCTCGAAAAGAACAAACACCTGCTATCCATGAAGAAGTATCTCAATGTCTCATCATAACATGTCACAAGCTAGATTTGAACCTAGGTGGAGAGTATTACAACCAATACTCCCAACCACCCAATCTAAACTCTATTAACTTTAAGATAGATTTATGCTGGTCATTATCCAATCCACCAATTATCACAACACTTATTAATTGAAATTTCCTCTCAGGTTGATTACTATCAACCTGTTGTCATGTTGGTAATGATATTCCCTTTTACATTCTTTGGTGTAATTAAATGTGTTCTTGGTGGTTAAGACAGCGTCATCCCGATAATAACCCAATTTCAAGATCTGAAAGACAGCAAGCCTTGACTTAATAGAGAGGATAAGGTACTGGTAAGAAGATCTGTTCAACATCTCTATTGCATTAAGAACACAGTGCAAGACACCTTCTAAATCACATTTTCTTCTATTAAGGTACGGTATATACTATAAATTAATTTTCATAAAACGCTTAATCCCTTATGAACCTGGATAGCTGGATTTCCCCAACAGCAACTAATAGACCCGATTCACCTATTGAATAAAAGATAATAACGTTTGAACTTTAAGCCATGCTGATACAGTATACCATGTATGCTTTGTATCCACTTGAACTGGAGCCACAGTGAGAAGGTGGCAAAATTTTCCATGTCTATATGTGCTCGCATTAAACACCATACTAACGAGGCACAGCCGATTGGTTTAATGTCCAAACAAATTCAAACTCAACCTAGCCTTGGCAGAACATTAGATACTTTATCAAACCAGAGAGCCAGGATCGGGACCAAACAATGAAAAAGATTGAAGATTGCATGCTGGAAAGCGTGGAATCTGGATCAGCAGAATTTCTTTCGAAAGAGAGGACGGATTTGTCTAAAATATATTATCCAACATTTTGCCAAGACTCAACAAATACTTCACAGCGTGTGAAGCTTATTTGCCTTTAAGTGGATAAAATAGTCATGAAACCATATTTTAGACTAAATAGAGCACGGCATATGTATTATGATTTAGGTTTCTTAAATAGAGGATAATTGAGTGGAGAGTCTCTCCATGTTGCCAGTTGAGCAGTATAACACGAACAGTTTAATTCTAACATATACTAATGCCCATTTGGTTTTACTCACGTAAGATATGATTTATACAGAAATAAATTCCAATCATGGAATATGGAAACCATTGTTTTACCATGGGGTGTCATCACTTGGATGTCTATTATGATTACACAGGTGATGACAAGCTGCTGAGTAAAGCTGCGAGATCAACATTTTGGTCTTCATATTTCTTGATAAAAGGATGATTCTGTAAACAATCCCATCATATCATATCAGAGAAATATCAATAGTGTGCAACCTAAACTAATCACAAAAATAAGAAACCGTGCTTCAAACATAATAGACCAACTTTAGACCACGAATGTAAAACTGCTCCAAAAAAGCTACTGGATGAGCCAATGATAAGGTAATTACCAAAAGATCTGTGGCCGACATTCTGTCTTTCGGCTCCTTCTGAACACTGCAGCATGCCAGACGTACGTCTTAAGAAGGCAATAAGGGAAAAACTGAGACGTACCTCTTAAGAAGGCAATAAGGGAAAAACTGAATTCTTGTTAAATATCATCAATAACAAAATATAAATTTCATAAAAAAAAAAATATCTTTATACTCTTGAAGATATTTTAGTCACTGTAGCCTGGTGAGTTGGTTCTAGTGGTTGAGTACTGTGAATTCCAAGCAGGAGGTTATAAGGATTGGGTCAAATCCCTGGACCAGCTGTCTCATTGACATTTATGGACAAATTTCATATCCATTATGACAAGGCTTAATATCTTAGAAATCGTATTAATATTAAAAAAATCTTGGAAATATGAACATCCTACTTTCCTTTGTTTTTAATTTATGCTATTTATTTCCCTTGCATCTCTTCACCCAGGGAAATGTTTATGAAGCAAGCAGTAGGAATGTTTCAATACTTTAGCTTCTAGAAGTCATGAATAAAACAAGTTTTGCTACAAACACTTGAAAGCAAATAATCTAAGTTGCCAGAAAACGTGGGTACGGGGACGCCACTTTTTGAAACAGGGTACTTCGGTACGTCGGGGGCACTGTAGACATATATATATATATATATATATATATATGTATATATATATTTATATATGTGTGTGTGCGTGTGTGTGTGTTAAAATTTATAAAAATAAAACATTTCACACTCACATCATACATACATATTTGATATTTCTAAATTCAATGATTCA
>LPNX010536495.1:43245-78322 GCA_001517045.1 Pseudotsuga menziesii
CCAGAACAACGAGCTAAGATAAATTGTCCAATGGCTCTATCGACCGAGTACCCAATCACATGGTACGGCGTACCAAAATCCACGCAAGTACCCTATTTTCATACATGAAGTACCCGGTACGTGAGATTGGATTTGGGTACGGCTGGGTACGGCTGGGGACGTACCATTGAAGTACCCAAGTACCCGGTACATGTACCCGGTACTGGTTCATGTACCCGACCCCCCGGTACGAGTACCCATGCAACACAGCAAATAATTCAATCTTATTACAAATACAAATGCAAATATCATACAACAAAAACACGCATCTGAAAGAACCCACTACAGCCACACATGGGATCATAGTATCATACATCTCACAGATATGTTAAACATGCAAATTTTTCAAAAAATTGGAAACGTTCAAAACATGGCTATGGTTTATGGTGAGTTCAAGGGATTTTTGTGACAATTTTAGGATTTTTTTCTTTTATTTGTATGGTACTAAGTCGCACAAAACATGGAAACAGGTGCACCAAGGAAATGCTCCCTACCCCACCCAAAAAAATTGGAAATGCGGAAACGTGATTAAAAAACACACATTATAATGCAAATTTGACAAAATGATCAAGTAATTGAGTGTGATTTCGTGTGTCTCATTACCAATGAATACCTTCATATTAAGTCTCGGCACACTGAATTCCAAGCCAAGGCCAGGAAGAGTGGGACATTATAGAATCCAGTCCCAAATGCTTCAACCTTGATAATTGTTAAGTCTTCCGAGGTATGAATTCGATATGAAATTCTACATTTTTCATATGAAGTTCGAAGAGGTTGGAACCACTCTCAAACATCACACCATTAATAATAATGTTAAAAATTTAAATAAAAGATAAAAAAAGGAAAATGTCAACTTTTACTTGGCATGGTCTTTCCAAAGTGTGATCCGCCCCTCGAAACGTTTCGCCACATTTCTAGCATATATGCTATGTGTTTCCATGTACTAGCACATTTCACGGGTTGAAACATGGAGGAATTAGGTGTTTCCTCAGGTAAGATACGGTCATCAATACATTGACCATATTGTAGCCAGAAAGTACAGAATATAGTCATATTTGTGTGGTACAGAAACTTCCTTACCCCTAGACCATATATAGCTGTATCTCGTAACTAAGATTCAAATACATAAGAAAATACAAAATGACTGGATTGAACCTACATACAAATAGAATCTTTAAGTAACTATAAAGATACAAAAACAATTAAACCTAGCACAGAGAGAAAGAGAATCTTGAATAGCAGAAGATACAAAATTGACTGGAGTTAAACAGAAATTCAGAAAGAAACATGAGGGGAATGTTTCTCTAAACCTAACATCCATTTACTTCTAAGCCAGTTCACCATGAAACCAACTGCTAGATGGTGGGGAACCAGTCCCAATCGACCCTCCTCGCAAGTAAATCCAAGAAAGGAGATGTCTTAGCTCACAAATCTCCAGAAAAGTGCAACTGCTTAGAAAGAAAAAAAATTCTTGAGTATCATTTGATTCATTCCTATAAACTTACAACGATTTGCTTTGAGTCTGTTTGCTTTCCAGCAATCAAATAGGCAAAAGTAGTCTTTTGATTACACTTCCTTGTAAGTGAACAGAAAACATAATATCTCTGCGACCCCCATTTCCCTAAAAAGGTGCGATTGCATGGATTGAGTACACCTGAACTGAGAGCGTTATGACAATATTTGGGGGAATTTCTTGAGAACAGGTATTGAATTAAAAAACCTGTTGTAAACTGGGTTCAAGAAAAATAAAGTTTAGCTACATTTAAAAAAAATTCAAGCTAAACTCCACATTGCTTTCAAGCTCACCCTGTACTCTGCTTCCAAAATTCCACTTACTGTCCCCAAGCTTCCACCATTCTCATATTTTACTAATACTCACAAACTAGCCCAGGAAAAGCAGAACGTTTGTTCTCTTTATCTTTCATGGTTGTTCGGCACGTGTTCCATGTCTGCTCAACTTCCAAAGGGGTATAAATGTTGGCACAAGAGGTACCTTCCTGCTCTTATATTAAGGATTCATGACTTTGCTATCCTCTTTCAGATTCTGTTTTTCACTCTCAAAGCTCTTAGAGAACCTCCTTTGTGGAAAAGCAATCAGTTCTCTTCTGGTGACAAATATAATGCCCAAGAGACCCACCAAATATAGGTCTCAATTGTAGAACTGAGTATACAAAAATGGGAATGTCATTAGTTCAATTTGTACACCAGTAGAGAATCTTGTTAGATTTTTAACATTTAAGCTAGCATTATCTTAGGATCTTTAACTGAGAGAATAACAAGCACAGCAATCAAACATAAGAGACAATACACACAAAGATTTTCTTCGGGGAAACCATAAAAATAGAAAACCCCGCAACTTCCTCAGAGATAGAATCAGCACCAAAAGTAAAACCCAAAAATAGTAAGATGATCTCCCGACAACAGTAGTCTCTCTCTCTCTCATCCCAGCTTCTTCTTTCTTTCTTAGTTATGCGCTACAACTGAGTGTGAGTGAATGTATGTTAAATAGAGAGGCTCACTCTCTATTTATACTAATTCTCGACTTGACAATAACTCACTAGGGCCGACTTCTCTAGGAGAGTCTAATAACCCTAGGGCCCCACAACTGCGGGGACTTTAACCCTTGATCAATAAGGAGAGTTACCCTCTATGACTTTACATGACTTGCTTACATTATTGAATCTCCCGATAGGAACATCAGGGCATGACATGACTCAATTACATCACAGATACTTCCCGGAATAAACATCGGGGTACAATACATAAAATATACAAGTAAATACATTCCGAAGTTACAAATACATCAACACTCCCTCTTAACTAGGAAGGTATTCTCTCGACACCATTTATCAGCACAAGTCTTCTTCTTTGTATCATTTGGATCATCATCAAGTTATTTTCATCTTCAAGTCATCTTTATCTCTGGATCTGGATCATCACTGGATCTAGGTCATCACTAGATTTGGATCATCACTGGATCTGGATCATCACTGGTGTTATCTCTCAATTCTTCTTGTCATAGGAAGTTCTACAGAGCCAGCCCTTTTTCATGTTGGTTGTAGGCCTAGCCTCCATGTAGTTCTTCTTCAGCGCTTATATCTGACCCTTAGTTAGAACGGCCCGCCCAACACTTACATCTGACCATGCGAGGAACACATCCAGCATACATGTCAGAAAGGCACGCCCAGCACTCACATCTGACCATGGGAGGAACACATCTTGAATCTATGTCAAAAAGGCCCAACGCTCACATCTGACCATGAGAGGAACCAATCCAGCATTCATGTCAGAAAGGCTCTGCACTTACATCTGACCATGCGAGGAACCAATCCAGCATACATGTCGAAACGGCTCTGCACTTACATCCGACCATGCGAGGAACCAATCCAGCATACATGTCGAAACTGCTCTGCACTTACATCCGACCATGCGAGGAACCAATCCAGCATACATGTCGAAAGGGCCCTGCACTTACATCCGACCATGCGAGGAACCAATCCAGCCTACATGTCGAAAGGGCCCTGCACTTACATCTGACCATGGGAGGAACCAATCCTACATTCATGTCAGAAGGGCTCTCAGACTCATCACTTCCCTTTGGAGGGAACCTCGATCTGGAGAACGCCAAGCTTCTCCCTAAAGTACTCAAACTTCACTCTGGCTAATGGCTTGGTCAACACATCAGCTATCTGTTCGTTCATTGCAACATACTGGAGCTTTACTGCTCCTCTCTGCACCATATCCCTGATATAGTGATATTTGATCTTGATATGCTTCGACTTGTCATGGAACACCGGGTTCTTAGACAACTTCAAACAACTTTGGTTGTCTATTACCAACTTATTTGTACCATAGTTGGATTACCTGAGGAGCCGCCATTTGACAAACATGATAAATGTTTGTGTTCAAGTGTATCAGATGATCCACCTTTGTGCCTAGCCAGTTTTGGCTAGTCAGTTTTTGTTTTAAGTAATTATGACCATGGCCCCACGAGGTTTGTAATAAAATGTGCTAGTAGGGCGTTTTTGAGTGGTTTGGTCTCCTAAGACGTAGAATTTCAACTAAGGTATTCAAGGGAGTTTTTTGCCCTTGACAATTATGCTTTACCTATAGCCAAATATAATCGACGAGGTTTTCTCCCGCTTCCTCCAAAGCTAAAATGCCCGATTTTGAATTCTGGGCCTTGGGGGGTTATTAGAGCCCAACTGAGTATGTATAAACCTACTAGACATTATTAGAATAGACTATGGTCATGTCCTAAGTCACTAGGACCCTCAAAAAAATTCTAAAAAAAATTTACCAAACGCGTCAAATTTTGGATTTTTAATTTTTTAATTTTTCCTAAATTTTTCCATAGTTTAAATCCTCTTCAGTCAACAATCGGAGAGCATTAAAGGTACATTCAGTTAGCAGATTTGTCATCTCCAGCAAAACTCACGAATCTGGTGATTTGGAAGGGCTGTGATTGGTCTGGTGATAATTACGGAGCAGGGTATTCATTGCAAAGGGTGTTTAGTGCAAACCCCAAGTGTTTTGGCACCTAGCACTACCAATCCAATCCTCCTTCAAAGCTCGCGCCTTCATCCAAAGCTCACGCCCTTCCTTCTTCAACAGTTGCGCTCTCACACGTGTGGGCTTTTCAGTGGTTGGTTTGTGAAGTTTAGGGTTGGGAGTGGGGGCGCCTTGCCTAGGTGGGGGCCACCCCTCACTCACACCAACTTTATCTTAGGTCTGGGCTCTTAGTTATGTGCCGAGCCGGTTAGGTTACGGGGTTTGGTTTTAGGGTTTTAGTCTTCTCTCTTTGTATAAATAGAGGCTCCTTCAGCTCTATCAAGGTGGATGAATTTGCAGAGAAGCTCTGCCCATATGATTGTAATTTCCTATCTGTGTTATGAATAAAGTTGAGTCTTTGGATGACAATTTGATGGTGCAAAAACTTTCATGGTGAATATTTGGCTTATAATCAAGGTAATATCTGTGTAGTTATTTTCCTATTCATGCATGATGTGTTATCTAACTTAGAAGGTTATAATCTAATCCATAGAGTAGGCATTTGAAGTTTCAACTTGCTTGCTTATGTGTGGCTATAACACGATCTAGGAATTGCATATTGTATTCAGTTGTACTCATGCTTTCCAATTCCTGTTTGGTTTATATATACTAAATATAATCACTTGCTTGAATGGTATTTTAGTTTTGCAAATCACTTGGCGTGAAGTAGAGATCAGAGCTCAGTTGCATCTCATCTCTTTTCAAATATATTTTTCTAATTTTTCTTGTCCCCAGGTTCTCTCCACGCCCAAATTTACTCAAGCTAGGGCTTGAGGTTTTTCTTACCCATCCTCAAACTTAAAAAAGAAAATTCTTGCTTTCCGGTTACTTTGGTTTTGTTTCATAACAAGTAGATCTAAGTGTTAAATCTCATTTTTCTATCTCTTGTTATATAGATCTAAGTGTTGAAATATTGTAACTTCGAAGAATATTCTATATGTATCTTTTGTGGTCCTCGAAGGTCCTACCAGGAGAACCACTTATATTATCTTGTACCCCGATGCTTCTAATCGGAAGAACTAATAAGAGTCATGAGGTTGTCCCCTCTAATTGTAAAGGTGGGTCATTAGCACCCCAGTGTGGTTACTTGCGCCTACATGTGTAACTCGAGCCTACATGATTAACTCGAGCCTCCATGTCGGATGAGTTAATTGAAGTGAACGGATGAATATAAATAGAGGTGTAGCTCTCCTCATTTGAGCACACACTCTCACTTGTGTAGCGCATTAGTGGAGAAGAGAAGTAGCTGGAGAAGGAGGAGGATCAGGCTTTGATCTCCTTGTTGGTTTTATCTTTTATCTTTTTGGGGCATCTATATTGAGGAAGCTTTTGCTGGGTTTTTCCCTTTAGGGTTTTCCCAGGATAAATCTTTGTGTTCCTTTTGTATGGTTGTGCTTGTCTATCTTTCAGTGATCCTGTTTATATGCTTTTGTTATGAAAAATGAAATGAAATACTGATGTCTTAGCTAAGCATATGAAAATTTAACACTAAGAGATTCATTTGTAAAAGTTTCTCATGAAGGTTTAGATCTAGCTTTGTTTAATGTTAGTAATTGAAGTAGCATAAAAGTCCTATCTTTTGCACAAGTATTAATTTGTAAATTTTTAGTGTATTGTATTGTCTAATCCACCATTTTGCAGGAAAATAGCTCGCTGGTTTTTCACTTTTTATGACAGGTTAAGCGGAAATGCTGGTGAAAAATTGAAGATTTAAGCTCCAAGAAACATTCATTTTTCCCCCTTCTTCATCCCTCTTCTCCAGGTTGCCTTGAAGACATTCTCAAGATCACAAAAGGAGCCACAACTTCAAGAGCTTGTAAAAAATAATAAAGAGCAAGCGAGATTAAGGCTCCCACGCCCCTCTTCCCCCATTTGGGGGAAGCTTGTATCGTCTCTTTCATTTTTCATGTTTTTTGCTTAATAATTTGCTAAAGTAGAATAGGAAAGAATAGTTTAAGTTTTTAGAGTTTTTCTTTCATTAAAGTTAGATAGAGAAGTTTTTTGGTTTATTACTTAGTTAGTTTGAAATTTTATTTACTTTCTTTGATATAATATTGCAAAACCTAAAAGATACCAAAATCTCTTGAATCTCATCGTAAGGTGGATCAAAAGTGCTCTCTGTCGGAGAGTTTGTTTAACTGTCTTTCTTTTATTTTCATGCATTCTACTTTTTGCAAGTTAAACAATTAATTTCTAAGTCTCTTGAACTTGCCGGAATCCAAGTCAAAAGCACTCTCTATCGGAGAGCATTCCCACTGCATTTCCTTGCATCAAGCATATAATTTAGCTAAGACTCTTGAACTGTTGTCATAAGACAAAGTCAATAGCGCTCTCTGTCGGAGGGTTTTAATTAATTTATTTAATAAAATTCTCAACTTACATTCCCCTCCAATTAATTTATTTTGTTGATATCCTTCACCTAGTATGCTCTGTCGACTTCATAGTTGGGCTTGTACTCAGAACGGTAAAAGGACTTGCTAAGACTGCAATAACACAACAACTAAAATTTTACCCCTTAACCAACGCATCGGTGTTGTAAAAAGTTTCAAGTCTATTCTTAGTAAGGACATCGGAACTCCCCGTTGTCTTAGAGTCACGGCTAGCTGATAAATCCTCCTGGATACCAGCCCGAGATACTGAACGAGCCGTCATGTCTAGAATAGGATGACTTTGAACACTTTCTCGATTGATCTCTAATACCTTCTTCGTTTCCAAGCCATAATAAGCAAGACCACTAAAACATTTAAAACGTACCAAGAGTACTCGCATAACATTCACTAGCTTTATTTCAAGACTTGTAGTTATTTCTTTAAGCATTGCACCATAAGGCACTAGTCTATTATTTTATGAATGATTATTAATCTGGATCATTTGTCTTTGGCTTATAAAAATCTTTATCTGTGAATGCATCTTTATTTACAAGTTCTTGATATACTGTTCATCTTTTAATACCAGTACAGCAACGTGGATTGCTTTGTCTCGTGTTCGAATTCTTATCATTATAATCATCTCCCATCATAATAACTCCTAAACAACACCCATCCGCATCATTCAAACATTAGAACTTAACTTAAATACATTGAGCCATAGAAAACTCTTTGTTAAGGACTACCCCCCTTGGCTTCGTCAGGAGTTAGCCTAAACAAAGGAGCTAGGAGTAGGTGACAGTACCTGGCTCTGTGCTTGCCCCCAAGGTCACACCTCTCCCACTTTCCTAAGTGAGGAGACAGCTTTCGGAAGATTTCTGCTGCTAGTGTGTAATCGGCGGACAACAATCGCGATATATACAAGTAGCATCTAACTAGAGATCAAACAAATCAGACAGTAGCTTCCTCAGCCATACTACCTCACAACTAGCTGAACAAGTTGCGACATACTCTGCTTCAGCTGTACTCAGTGCCACGCAAGACTGTTTTCTGCAAAACCTAGAGATCACACATAATCCCATACTGAAGCAGCACCCTGAAGTTCTCTTCCTATCAATGGCACTGCCTGCCCAATCTGAATCAACATAACCCTCCAGGTTAATCTTCTAATTCGCCTCATACTTGATCCCATAAACAACTGTACCCTTTAGGTACCTCAGAATATGCTTTTGCAGCAATCACATGAACATGTCTAGGATCTGTCAGGAACTGGCTCAATGTGTTCACAGCAAAGCAAATATCTGGTCTCGTATTTGTCAAGTACATCAAGGACCCAATTATCTAACGATACATCGTAGCATCAACCGACTCTAATGAAGCATCACTTAAAAGCTTCAGGTTCAATGCCATAGGTGTGGTCATGGCCTTGCAGTCCATCATCCCGAACCTCTTCAGGATCTCTACTGCATACTTCCCTTGTCCCAGGGAGATTCCATCCGCATTCTACCACACCTCCATGCCTAGAAAGTTGTGCATCATACCCAAGTCCTTCATCTTGAACTCGGCAGCAAGCTTCCTCTTTGTATCAGCAATCAACCCATCTTCATCTGTTACAAACAGGTCATCTACATACAGTAGGAGTATAACTGGGTTCCCTTCTTCAACCTTGTAGTAAAGGATGGAATCTAAGTAAAACCCAAACTAGATAGGAAGCCATCAATTCTGTCGTACCATGTCCTGGATGCCTGTTTCAAACCGTACAGGGCTTTCTTCAATTTACACACATGAGACTCCCTGTCATGTGTCTCAAAACCGAGTGGCTGCTCCACATACACTTCCTCTTCTACTACACCATTCAAGAAAGCAGCCTTGACATCCATTTGGTGTATCTTCCATTTCATTACTGCAGCCAGAGCAAGTACCGATCTAATGGAAGTGTATCTGGCTACAAGTGCAAAAGTTTCTTCATAATCTATCCCTTCTTTCTAGGAGAAGCCACGAGCCACAAATCTTGCTTTATATTTCTCTATGCTACCATCTGCAGCATGCTTGATCTTGTAGATCCATTAGGAAGTCACGACAGACTTCCCCTCTGATCTTGGAACAACATCCCAGACATCATTCTTCATGATCGACTGGTACTCCTCGATCATAGCATCCTTCCATTCTTTCTTCTCTGTCGCTTCTTCATTATCGGAAGGTTCTTTATCAATGAAGTCACCAAATAGTGCTACATAGATGGAGCGGGACCTGGTTCTTTTCCTCTCTCTGTGCACTTCTTTTGGAGCCCCATATCTCTCTGCACCTTGGATAGCCTCTCATACCCATGCAAGTTTCCTCTTGTGAGGATTCTTCTCTTGGGGTGGATCTATAGGTTCCTGGGATTCTTCTATTTCTAGATCTTCATCTTGATTTGCATCGTTCATAGTTGTACCTTGAATTTTGGGTAATTCTGTTTCTTCAGAGTCTTCAACTGGTCTCTTTTTGGATTTGTTTTAAGCTGAATCTTTGTCGAATGTTACGTCTCTGCTTATGTCGATCTTTTTGAATCCTGAGAAGTATATTCTGTAAACTTTCGAGCTTTCACTGTATCCCACAAATATACCCTTCTTTCCAGAAAGATCTAACTTTGACCTCTTTTCTTTTGGAATGTGTATGTACACTGGACAGCCGAATATTCTGAGATGGTTGACTTCTGGTTTCTTGCCGGAGAAGACTTCTTCAGGTGTCTTGTTCTCGAGTACTTTATGCGGAGTACGGTTCTGTACATACACAGTTGTTCTAGCAGCTTCTGTCCATAGATGCATAGGAAGATCTTGATCATGAAGCATTGCCCTTGCAGCTTCCATAATCGTTCTATTCTTTCTTTCTACAACCCCATTCTGTTGTGGATTATATGGAGTGGTTAACTCCCTCTTAATCCCTGAATCTCTACATAATTCTTTGAATTCATTTGATGTGAATTCTTCGCCATTGTCTAATTGAAATCTTGATTTTCTTTTCTATGTGATTCTCGATCAAGGATTTGAACTCTTTGAACTTGCTGAATACTTCATCCTTGTTTTTCATGAAATATATCCATGTCTTCCTAGAAAAATCATCAATGAAAGAAACATAGTATACATACCCGCTTAATGAGTTGGATGACATCAGACCGCATACATTGGAGTGAATGATTTCCAAGATTCCTTTTGCTTTGCTTTCGCTACTTGGAAATGTCTTCTTTGTGTTCTTTCCTTTCGCACATCCTTTGCAAACTCCTTCATGTTTTGACTACATTTCTGGAAGTCCTTCAACAGCTTTGCTTGCAAGTGGTAGTGCTCTATAGTGCACATGTGCAAGCATTCTATGCCAAAGTTCATTTGGCTCTACTAAGTCATGAACCAAAGCTTGTTCTGGTTGGCCCTTCAATTTGTATAATCCTCCCTCTTGCTCTCCAATTACTATTGCATCGTCAATAGTCTTTCCTTTTGGCCACATGAGGACTTGGCCATCTACAAATGAAACCCTCATGCCTTTTGCATCCAATGCTAATATGGAGAGAAGATTCTTCTCTAGTCCTGGTACAAACAAAACATCCTTCATTTCCATAGACTTTCCAGAGTCTAGCTTGTAGGAGGATTCACCACTACCTTTTATGGGATATTGGTAGTCATCCCCAAGTTTTACCTTATGGGGTGAATTATGTTCGGATAGCTTCACAAAAGATTTTTTGAATCCCGTCATATGCTTGGAAGCCCCACTGTCAATAAGCCAATTTTTGCTTCCATGTGTGACAGTTCCTGTGAGGGAAGAGATCAGAACATATTCTTCATCACTTGAAGAGTTTTCACTTTCTTGTTTGACTCTTTTCCAAGGAAGATCATCATCCTCTGCAGTGTGAGCATGATGTCTTCTTTTGTGGTTCTTCTTCTTTGTAGAACTATTCTTATTCATAGGACAATTTCTAGCAAAGTGTCCTCTTTCATCACATGTATAGCATCTGAGTTTGGATAGATCCTTGTTTGATCTCACAGAGTTATCTTTCTGGTGAGAATGCTTTCCTTGGTGATGATGATTGTCCCTTTTGCTTTTCTTAAAGTGTACTGTGAGAGCTTGATCTTCATTTCCCATCTTTTCTTCTCGAGCTACTATTCGAGCTTCTTCGTGTGAGCATTCTTCCCACAGCCTACTGAACTTGATTAGCTTCTTTCTAGCACAGATTCCTTGGATGAAAGAATCCCATGACCTAGGGAGACCATTCAAGGTGGTCATCACAATCTCTGCCTTCTCCACTTCTTCATCCACTGCTTTGAGTTGTTCTTTGATCTGGGAGACCCTTGTAAAGTATGACTGTATGGTCTCCTCATTCTGGATCTTTACATTCTTCAACTGGTTCCTCAAGGTCATCTTCCTGTTTATGTTCTTCCCTTCAAACAGTTTGGTCAAGGCATCAAACATAGATTTAGGTGTCTTTCGGGAAGACACCTGTGGTATGAGGTGATCCTTGATTGAATCAGTAATGATCCTCTTAGCCATGACCAATTTCTTCTTGTGTAAGGCCTTAGCCTCATCTCCCTCTGGAACTAGAACCTCTTCAGTGATGTAAGAGTCCAACTCATTTTCTTCCAGGACCAGGGAGATCCTATACTTCCAGGCTCGAAAGTTATCAGTTCCCTCAAGCTTTTCATCAAGCTTGGTATGATGGGACATCTTAACAAAGAACCTCAAATGGAAATCCAAAAGATTTAGAACTTACCAGGTTAAGATGTTGGAACTGGATCTGGAGTTGAATCTCTACAGAGTTGGTTCTCTAGTTCAGGAGCAGATTAGGGTTTGACTTTCCCAGAGTTCTACCCAACCAAAAACTTTGATCTTGATCTCTAAACTTCGATTTTGGGGAGGAGATCAATCCAGGCCTAGGCACATTCAAAAATTCCGCTTCTGTGGAAAGCCCTAATTTCCGGCAGTAATGTAGGGTCAAAAACTGAAAATGCTCAGAATCAGATTCTACTTCGACAGAAAGATGCGCCCGAAAGAGGAGAGTCAAGCCAACCTCCTTTTGCTGAAAATCTGTGGAGAGAGAACCAAAAAGTAGGAAGCCCTAGTTTCAGCAGCTACACAGTGTCTTCTTCTCAGGTTAGCTCTGATACCATGTTAGATTTTTATCATTTAAGCTAGCATTATCTTAGGATCTTTAACTGAGAGAATAACAAGTACAATAATCGAACATAAGAGACAATAGACAAAGATTTTCCTCAGGGAAACCATAAAGGAGAAAACCCCGCAACTTCCTTAGAGACAGCACCAAAAGTAAAACCCAAAAACAGTAAGATGATCTCCCGACAGCAGTAGTCTCTCTCTCTCTCTGTTGTCCCAGCTTCTTCTTTCTTTCTCAGTTATGGGCTACAACTGAGTGTGAGTGACTGTATGTTAAAGAGAGGCTCACTCTCTATATATACTAATTCCCAACTTGACAATAACTCACTAGGGCCGACTTCTCTAGGAGAGTCTAATAACCCTAATAACCCTAGGGCCCCACAACTGCGGGGACTTTAACCCTTAATCAATAAGGAGGGTTACCCTCTATGACTTTACATGACTTGTTTACATTATTGAATCTCCCAACACAAACATTGGGGCATGACATGACTCAATTACATTACAGATACTTCCCAGAATAAACATCGGGGTACAATACATAAAATATACAAGTAAATACATTCCGAAGTTACAAATACATCAACATATTTCAGATTATGTTTTTCACTCTCACAGCTCTTAGAGAACCTCCTTTGTGGAAAAGCAATCAGTTCTCCTCTGGTGACAAATATAATGCCCAAGAGACCCACCAAATATAGGTCTCAATTGCAAAACTGAGTATACAAAAATGGGAATGTCATTAGTTCAATTTGTACACCAGTAGAGAATCTTGATAAAGTGAAATACAATGAAAAATCGAATGAAATGGTTATCATGCAGCCTAGCTAATTAAAAGTGAGACGGTCTGGGCGGCAGTCAATGTGAACAGGCAGGATCCTAACAAAATAACTCACAAGAAAGCATCAGCATGTAAACATCGAACAAGCAATACAAGTCACCTCCTGTCATCACTCTCACACAAAATTTCATTTTAGAAAGAGAAAATAATAAGAACTTTTAAACTTATAAAGACCTAACCATCAAAACTCCACACATAATATTTTCAAACCCTATTTGCTTCTAACTTTTAAGTATTGTTTCATGACACCTTTTTGGTCCCTCAAATGATTTTCCATTCATGCAATCCTCCAATCTAGTTTCTTCCTCATTTGGAGAAATTCCATGACCTTCTACACTTTCTCCCTATCTTATACAAAAGTAAGTATGTCGACCCTGCTTTGTAATGGAATACAGTCCTAATTAAACTTATGCTCCTGAGGAAATTGCTAACAAATGCTTCTTAGTCTACCAATCCTACCACATTGGTCTCATCTTGTTTGGAAATTGCTAAGTTTGAGTAATCTATATACCAACTACAGAATCCACATATCATCTTACTGAATCATCATCCATCTCTTTCGCCAACTTGGGCAAGCCCTGCCCTCCCAAAGAAAAACTGAATTTTCTAAAATGCCCAGGTATCTCCTTCAAGATGCCATATTGGTTAATAAGGATACCATCCAAATTTTAAAATGTGTGTGGAACTTGACCTTATAGAAAATTATCTTTTGGAAACATGCATTCAATCCCGAAACTATTAAAAAGTCAACTCTAGGTGCAAAGTCTTTCACAAGATTAGTCATATTAACAAGAGATATCCCAACCAAGTATTTAAAAAACAAAGCTCTCACTATGTAGATTTTCCCCAATGCTTAATTTCAAAAGATGAAAGCAAAAGGCAAGATCCTACTACCCCCATAGTGATAATCTTTTCATATTTTCCATAGGTTAGGACTACCGGAACATAGAAGCGCTCCTCCAAATCCCATTACTACTCTAAAGATAATTGCCGAATGAATGTCAAAAGCATGCTTTCCACCTAGGAAGACCAACAGCAGGCTCCCGAGGAAGCTCCCCATACAAGTAAAATGTTGAATTTTCTTATGGCAGTAGAAATACAATTTTCAGATCTGATAATAATTTACTAATGATTTTTCATCCCACCGTTATCATTGAATAATTACACACTGAAAATTTCAACTTTAAATGCAGCAGAAACAAGAGAATCACAAAAAGATAGCCATCCACAGTAGACACAGTATTTATCCTAGGAACCCAAACTTGGGAAAAATCAGAAAACCCAGCAACTTTTCTTAAGAAGAAATTTTCCAATAAAAAATGTGCAACATCAACATGAAGATACCCAGTCACAATGTACAAACCCAGTCACAGTGTGCATGCCTCCAATCACAGAAAAAGTGAAAACCCTAGTCACATAGAGAGTGCGAACTTCAAGAGGAAATATGGTGAACCCAAAATGGATGATAAGAACCTTCAGAAGATGCTCCTTTTAACCTTTGCTAGACCTTCTTAGACTTGCACACCAAACACTCCCCAAATGCTCTAGAAGTGTTCCCACAGCCTAGGCTAAATTGGACATTTTTTGCTTGCTTGTTGGAACCAAGGAAAGGTTCCAAAAGGTTGCTTAAGGCATTGCTAGGGTTTCTTGAATAATTGAAACACTCATTCACTTCATTTTCTCTCATTCTATTTCTCATTGCACTCATTACACTCATCTTTGGTAAGGCTCTGAGTGGGCTTCTTGCTAGTTGAGGAGTAGATTTATGAGAGCTTGGAGGGAGATTGAAAGGTGACATAGTTACATTCAACCTTCATTGGAGAGCTAAAGTGGTAGGCTCTCCAGCCCAATTTTGTTGTGTTACCGGATCCACCACCCTAGTGTGTAGGATTCGTAGATCCACGGATCCCATACGTATCCAGATTGGATCTGCCTTGGATCCACCATAGAAATGGATCCCCCGCAGAAGGAAACGTATCTTGGTCCCATGAAACAAATCCTATGAAAAATAAAAAATTCCTGAAATTTTCAAACGGATCCGGTGAAAAATCAAACAATTCCTAAAATTTTCAAATGGATCCTACAACTTCCAGTGCTTCTATGACCCATTGATCCCCCCCAAAAATATTTTTTAATGAAAAACTTAAAAAAAAAATTAAACACCTAATGGCTAAAAGCGTAAACCCCATTCTTGCTCAAGCACTGATCCATAGTGGAAAAAATCGGCATCGGCAAAAAATCAGCGAGGGTCCAGAAAACATCTTCTCGGCAACATCGGCGAAAAAATCGGCAAAAATCGGCAAACCGCGCCAAGCATTAAAAAATGCAAATTTTGTACTTCAATAGGGTCAAAATTTCCTTCCCAATTTTTTCCCCTATTTGCCGATTTTTCCCGATCTTTCCTGATTTTTTCTCGATTTTTGCCGATTTTTGCCGATTTTTTCCTATTTTTTCCCGATGTTTGCCGATTTTTCCCGATGTTTGCCGATGTTTGCCGATTTTTTGAAAAAATCGCGATTTATTCGGGCCGAAAAATCGGCAGCCAGAAAAAATCGCGATTTTTCGAGACATCACCAAAAAATCGGCGATTTTTTCTACTATGGACTGATCTATCCTTATGTCAAGATATGCTCTTGAACTCTGATATATCAATATCAAGGTCTGCTCTCAACGTTTTTATTTGATATATCTTTATGGTCAAGTTCTGTTGTCAAGGGATGATCTATCTTTATGTACTATGTTGTTGCTCACTTCACCTACACTGTTTTGTAGTCTTGCCATAGCGTTCAAGAAAACCACTTTATTCCCTGCTGATAGGGACATGTGGATGTGGCTCACAAAACCCCTATTATGGTCTACTTCGCTGAAATGGTTTTTAAAATTATCAATATCTTGACTTATCAAATTATCAGTTATGGTAACATGAACTCTCTTTTTTAGCAATAACTTATAGTTCTACTCTTGTCTTTCGTAAATAGTTTTGTTTCTTCATTCTATTTTTCTATTTATTATTAAAATATTTTTATATTTGTTTGTATTGTCATTTCCCTGCCTTATCCGGATCCTGGGTTTTAAAAAATCTAGCGAACCTGTATCTGTATCCTAATAGTGGCAACTAAGTAGTTTTGTTAGTTTTTTTTCATGTGTTGTAAACTAGTATATTTCTATGTTGAATACTTGAATGCTCTCTTCTCATACTCTTTCGCATTTCTTTTTCTCCATCATTCTATTGTAGGCGGCAAGTTATTCTCAAGAAACATGATGGGTATGTGTTTTATCATTTTGGTTCCACTTTTGATTATGATGGTGGTGTTGTAATCCAAAATTATAGTGATGAGGAAAAAGTAGGAAGTGGCACATACCATGGAGATGAGAAAGAAATGGAAGGGGATGATAATCATGAAACTGATAGTGATGATGAAAAGAAACCCAAAGAGAGCTCAAAACCCTTGTGGAAGTATGTGTCAAAGCTTGAGTGAGAAAACGGAGGTGGAACCACAAATTTTACATGGTCCAATTGTAAAACATCTTACACAACTTCATATACCCGTGAGAAAGCATCTCTATGGGATTATACCATGTGATGTGTCATCGCTCAAACTAGCAGTCCTTTTAAAGCAAACTAAATATGCCCTGTGCTAGTGATGGTAAACATATGGGAAGAGATAGACCCAATGTCACCACAACTTAACTCAACTTCTTCGAGTAATTGCTAACCCAAGGGAGAGTCCCTAACGGAGGAGTGAGTGTCTACAATCATCAATAACCTGTTAATACCCTCCTGCTAGCCTTACAGCTATGATCAATGCCTTATATGGAGTCAAGAATGGATAATGAAGACACATAAATCATATAAGGGAGTTGATTCAATCTACCAGTCAACATCAACAGATATCATCAATTCAATACAGTTCACAAGTCCCAAGGTAGGGTTTCACACTTCCCAAGGCACTACCTCAAAAAAGTGCACTTTGAAGGGGAGAAGATCAAGTGGCCTAGGGCGCACTTAATGATCCAGGGAGAATTGCAAAAACCCTACAAAAACCCTAATTTGGACAATTTCACGTTTCCTAAAAATAAGACACCCTCAAAGATCTGGGATAAATCCACTAGAGTGGATTTGATGGGTCGACCAGAATTATCAAATTGCAAATATTTTTTGGTTTTATGAATTTATCTAGATTTTTGTGGGTTTTCCAACTATATTATATTTTTAGGGTTTTTCAACATATAAAGATGAATGTAAAATAAAAGGCATGTGAATTGATAAAAAAGAGAGATTTGTTGGAAAGATAGGTCATATGATTCTTGTCTCAATCCCTAGGACATTGAGAGATCGATACCATCATTCTCTATAAATGGCTTCCAATAGTTGCAATTAGGACATCAACTAGCAACCACAAGAGTTAGGTAGAAGATGTGTGAGTGTGATGAGAAGGACTTGTAAAGGCTTTGTCCTTTATATTTATGTAAAAAAGTGTCTTTTATATAAATAAAGTGGATCACTTTAAGTGATGTATTTAATAATTAATGAATTTAATTATTAAAAATGTATGTTCATTAATTATTAAAAGTGAGTTTTAATGATGACCCTTGATCTTGTAATTAATTCTCAACCCTAGATTAGGGTAGTTAGGGAAAGTAGTTACAAATTTGAAGTATAAGACAAAGTGAAAAGACATTGAGTAGACACTCACCATCAATAGAGGAAGAAGAAGAATGTTAAGAAGGAAGAGATACCCTAGTGGAAGTGGCATGATTTCCAAGAAGACCAACAGTAACAAGTTTTCCAAGGCAGCCAAAAGGTGACCCTACAGATTCTGAGCTGACCTTACAGCAGCATGTGTGGGTACGAATCCCTAGGCAGTCGTTGTTGCATTGTTGCAGAATTGTTCAAACCGTACATTAGATTTAATTCTGGCATGTGCGGTTGTAATGTCCCTTTTTGGAGTTTTGGAGAAAATTACAATTTGGGCATTTTCAAGCTTGACTATTCATGACTTTAGAGGGTTCCAACTTTCACTAAATGGTCACGAATTTGAAATGCAATCGTATGGTGAGTCTTAAAAAATCCCAAGGTGGTTTATGGATACCTTGTATCTGACTTTAGACTTCTGCAACCTTGTTTGGGGTTAAGGAGAAACAGTGCAAATTTACTAGGAAAAAGTGGTCAACTAGTCCTTCTTGGTTTGGTTCCAAACACCACCGAACCTTTCCAAAATTCTTATGGAGGGATCCTACGGGATTTAAAACATACTAACAGATGTCATACACTCAATGGTCGAATCAGGAATTCATTTTGACATGTTACTCAGGTTTGCACAACTTTGGCCAATTTCTAGCTTTAGACTAGTGAAACCCAAGTTGACCCAAATGCACCCAAATGACTTCAAATTCTGTATGGAAGAGCTTGAGGGGTATTAGGACATCCTAATGCATAATATTAATGCTCATACACTTTCCAATTGATTCTGCAACTTGATTTTGGCCATAGGGAAAGAAAGACAAAAAACCAATGTTCCCCCAAGTTTCCGGGACGCGGGGCCGCGGGAGCGAGGAAACGCACATTGGGGACGTGTGGAGACCACCCCCAAATTTTAGCGAAATTCGGGGGGGGCGAGGGGGCGGAGGGCGTCCAAGTCTTAATAAATAATAATATTATAAATTATTAAATCCCAGCAATAAAAGTTCAATGATTCATCCCATGTAAACTACTAAAAGAGGAGGGGGGCGTCTAGGAGCCCCCCAGTTTCAACAGGGGGCGTCTGGAAGCCCCCCAGTTTCAGCAGGGGGTGGGGGGGTGAGGGGGCGTCTGGAAGCCCCCCTTCACCGGAGCGTGCTGCAAAACAAGGGACGCGCCCCCTTGTGCGTTTTTGAGAGTTTCCTAATTTTGGGGACGCTGGGAAACGTTTCCCCAAAAGCCCCCGAGCCCTCGGGGCGCAAGGAGCGAGGGGGGCGCGTCCCCGACCCTGGGGGGCGAGTCCCCGTGTAACACTGCAAAAAACACTAGGAAACCGATGTTAAAACCCCCAAGGGCAAATGACACTTTTTCCTCTCCAAATGCAGTACGACCCTCCCAACTTTGAGAAAAGACTATGGGGATGAATATCAGACATCAGGGGCTGTAATTAATCGTGGCTATTAGTTCTTCAAACTGGTTATAACGTACAACATTCGTATGATAACTTTCAATAAAATTGCTTAGGGGAAAATGACATTGCTAGCTCCCTTTTAACTCATAAAAAGTACATGAAATAGTTCAAAACATGACATGATGAATGGAGACCATCTATAGAATATAAATTGCTTTCTCAACAACATTTAACATCAGAGAAAATCCTTAATACATATCAGATATATAACTCCTTTGAAATGGAAGCCAATCACACACGGATTTTTGATATTTCAACTTACAGAGCATATGGACATAAGAGTACAGAGCCATGCATCATATATTGCTTCCCCATCATCATCAAACTCATAGAAATGTCCTCATACAAATCTGTTATGCAACACTTTCCAAAATGGAAGCCAAATACATGAAAACCAGTCATTCAAGAGCATGGGACTGCAAGCCTTTCATACATGTATTTCTGATATTTCAACTTACAAAGCATATGGACATGAGATTACAGAGATATACATCATATTTCACAGCTTGGGCATCAAATATACTCAGCAAAGCACAAGCACCACTCCAATAAGTGCGCCCTCAACATGAGAGTGTGGGGGGATGGAGAAGAAGGAATGAGAGAATAGGGGAATAAATGAGAATTCAACTGTATGATCCTTCAACCTGCAATTAAAACTCCTTCATTAAGCTCCAATGAGAGGTCTGAATGGCCTCTCTATCAACCAACTTGGAAAGGAATCCAACTCCCTCAAAATTGGTTCACAAGCAAGGAGAAAGAACACTCACCGTGCAATGGACAAGCGAAAGCTCTACAAAATGTCAAAGGCCAATTAACAAATGATCAAAAGTCATTTTCCTTCATCATGACATCATTTTATTAGCTTAATGAGGCCTCCTAAGCTCGAATTTCCCTCCATGGGCTTCCTCCAACTCATCTTAGGGGTTTAGTAAATCTCATGACACTTGTCTTCCTCTTCATGCTCCAATTCTTTCCCCAATTCGAGTGGTTGCCTCTAACTCCCAAATTCAACCTCTTGATGGCTATTTTTAGCCTTGTCACGTCAAATTTGTCATATGTCTACAATCAGATCTGAATTTGTCATACTTGTCATAGAATCTTTCATCATTTGTTGTCATAGAGTGCATGGAATCTCCTTCCAAGTGGCACACATTGTCTTCTAGTCTCTTCCTCTTCCATGGCTCCTTTACCAATTCAAATTATTTGGCTCATAATATGCTATTTGACACCACATGACCCTCCAATAACATTAAATGACCCATGTATTCAAATTTGGATGAAGATCATGCCAAGTGTGTGGGGAATCTAGTAATCAAAAGGCTCCACAAGCTTCCAAGTGTCTTCATGAACCCATGCCACCTTATTTTCTTACCATTTATCATTTATGTGACCCATTTAAATGTGAATATGGTAAACTAAAGTCCTTTTGGGTCCCATAGCCCCTTATTACAAAATTTATGTCTCCATCTCAACCTAGGGAACTAGTAGGTTGGTGGAACATTATTTGAAAGTAGACTTATTTGGAAATTATTTAATTGGGGACATGATAGTCACACGAAATCGAGGAAAAAAGTACAACATTTACAGCAGGTTGTACAGCTCATGTGAGCAATTTTAATTAAATCCCTAGACATTCAAAGTATTTGACATAATGCATGTATGAAAATGTTCATGCTTATGCCAATTTTTCTTCAGAAGAGCCTAAATAGAGCAAGCAAAGGAGTCCAAGGCCCAATCAACAGTGGAGAGCTACTTTGATATGATAGTCTGCTCATACAAAGTTGACGAAATGCTAGAAAGAAACCCTAACAATTTAGCATAATGCACTGTAAAAGCGTCATCAAACTAGGGTTAGAATTAAGACTTACCAACATTCACCAATAAATGAGCAAGGAAAACTTTAGGTCAATCTTGAGCTTGAGTTATTACAACCAATCGTAGCATCAACCAAAGCATGTGTAAAATTAATCCCTAGAAAACAACTTCATCTGTCCTTCAAGCAAAAAGGATCATCCAAGAGAGGTGCGCATAGGATCAAGAGCTCTAATAAACAATGTTCCCCCAAGTTTCCGGGACGCGGGGGCGCGGGAGCGGGGAAACGCACAGTGGGGACGTGTGGAGACCACCCCCAAATTTTAGCGAAATTCAGGGGGGGCGAGGGGGCGGGGGGGCGTCCAAGTCTTAATAAAAAATAATATTATAAATGATTAAATCCCAGCAATAAAAGTTCAATGATTCATCTCATGTAAACTACTAAAAGTGGGGGGGGGGCATCTGGGAGCCCCTCAGTTTCAGGAGGGGGCGTCTGGAAGCCCCCCAGTTTCAGGAGGGGGCGGGGGGGCGTGGGGACGGGGGGGCGTCTGGGAGCCCCCCTTCACCGGAGCGCGCTGCAGAACAGGGGACGCGCCCCCTCCTGCGTTTCCGGAAGTTTCGCTTTTTTGGGGGCGTGAGGAAACATTTCTGGAGGAGCCCCCAAGCCCCCGGGGCGTGGGGAGCGAGGGGGGCGAGCCCCCGACCCTGGGGGGCGAGTTTCCGTGGAACACTGCTGATAAACTAAGAGAAATAAGAAAGATCTCGTAATAAACCCATATCTAGTTGTTTTTGTTGTATTTTTACAACGAGGGAGGCTCTCTTTATATAAGACTATCCTTACTTAATTTTAAGTTATGAGCCTACAAGATAATGTTAAAATATAACATTTGGCTTTCTCACGCACAACTTTGGGGGCTAAACCACTCAAAATAACAATAAAATATCTCTAAATGACATAAATGATAAAAGTAGTAAATAAAGTGCAATTAGGCTATACACCAAGTGTAAGGTGAGCCAAAAGGAGCATGCCATGCCCTAACTAACCTCAACAGATGTGTTCCCTCAACGTCTTACTTCATTATCCTTGTAGGATTCTTCAATAAGGAAGTACAATTTGCAAGTAACACAGCCTAGAGGAGGGGTAAAATAGATTCAAGTGAGCAAATAAGGTGTGATAGATAGGGGACAAAGCCCTTTACAAAGTGTTATCACCTTTTACAAGGAAAATAAATGAGTGTGGTCATGCATCCAAGTGATTATCCCCCCAAGGGCACCAACCCCTACAGGTCGAACATCTCCTAAAGGTAGAAATCAAGCAGGCCATCTAGGGGCATTTAGCCCCAAATCAACACTCTACGCTTCAACTTCGCTTTTACATCAAAAATTTTAACCCCTCGTTCTAGTAGATATGATTGGGAACACTGCAAATACTCTGAGGCATAACATGATGAAAATAAGACTATGATGCAAGAAACGTGGCCCCCCCCACGTCCCCAGCCCGTTTCCTGAAGGAAACTCGGAAACCCGTACCATACGGCACGGAAACGCGTTTCCAATTGATTGGGGGCGTTTCTCGTGTTGGAAACTCGTTTCCTTCAAACAGACACCTGTTTCCAAATTGAATTTCACTAAAATCCCACGTTTCCTTCCACAGTCCCCCTAAAACACTCGTTTATTTTTTTATTTTTTGGGTTTTTGCCTTTTTCGGCTAGGGTTTTAGAGGCTTCTAAAATGTTCTTTATTCCTTGGGTTTGTTATAAAATAACACCCATGTCTCCCTTTTGCCATCACGACTTATCCCCAACGCTCATTGGCAACTCACAAAATCCACTATTGGACGTGCTTCTTATTCTATTTTTGAGGACGATGAAGATGAGCCCAAGCATGATGACTATTAGTCTTCAGGCTTCAGCTCATGTTTTCTTTATATTTTCATTGTTCATGTTGATGTAGTATTGTACTTGTAGCCTCGTATATAAAGGTTGATTTTGGAATCTGGATATATATGTATTAGCGGCTTAGCCTCATTTTGAAGGCTGTTTTTTGGCTATTTCCACTTGTATTATGCAATCGTTTATGGGTAAAATCATTGTGTTGCTTTTGGATATTACTACTTAGTACTTGCATTATGGAATCACTTATGAAATTATGAGTAAAAATGTTAAATGTGATATTGAATTTAATCTGTAAATAATTATAATATATATATGGATTGTGTTTCCCCGTTTCCTAAATTTTGGGGGGTCACGTTTCCAATGCGTCCACGTTTCGGAACTTAGAAATAAGACTATAGGACTCAAATCGTCTGATCAAGTGTAGACCATTGATAAATATTCTTGGTGTGTCTACTAGTTGTGTGGTCTTGCTTTTAGCCGATAACTACTCAAATTATTACAAGGATAGTATAAATATTGCCAAACCCTTAATTAAAACCATTCAAGAGATTGGTCATACATTGCCATTTAAGTCATCATTGATAATGTTGCTAATTGTAAGGCAACGAAAGCAGTCATTGAGGATATGTAAACTGTGTTAATTATACAATACTCTTATCACAAGAGTTGAACTTATCTCTGATATACTAGTCTATAGATTCCCAGATACATACACAAAAAATAAATTTCAGATCTGATCTATAAGCAACAATAATAAACGCATTAACTGTCAACATGTGTAGCAGAACTGGAAAACAAACACACATAAACACAATGATTTACCTTGGAAACCCCAATGGGGAAAACCAGCAAACTGAGCTTTCTATAATTTGAGCCAAAGAAATATGCGAGAGACTATAATAAACTTTATCAATTACACAGAAGAACCTAATTCCTTGGAAAGGCGTGCTATATCTCTAGGAGAATTCTTCAACAGCTGAACTACCTATGAAGGAATGTGCCCCTCTGGCACACGCTAACCAATCTGGCAAGCACGCCCTCTGTCTGCTTTGATCTCCGATCCAATCTACTTTGGCTCTCTGCCTAGGGAAGTACGCCCCCTCTCAACCTATGAAAGATGCGCCTCAATCTTCCTATGCTATCTCAGCCTTGGAAGAATACACCCCCCCACTCTCTGGCATGTGCCCCTCTCTTGTAGCTCCTTATCTGCTCAATAGAAATGCTCTCCGACTGTCACACTTCTCTCTGAATGATCAAGGCACCCTTTCCTCAATCTTTGAAGAATATGCCTCACTGCTCTCAACCCTCTCGGCCTCAAGAATGTGTCCTCATCTCAAGAAACCGCCCTCTCTCATGCATTGATTCGCCCTCCTCATGCAAATTAGTCACCCTCCTGTAGCCTCTCGCTATCTGCACCTGAATCACACAAGTGTTCTCTTGTCTTTTACCCCCTGCAACCTTTTTATAACGCATTGGTGAAATTAGGGTTCCAAATCCCTAATTTCACTTCCATGCAAAATTACACAATTGAATTAAAAATAGGTGCATCATGCATGCATGCACATCTCACATGCAACTGGGTAAAAGTCTCAGAAATCTATGCATGCTTCCACCACTGAAGCAATGCCAATTGATGGAGTGTTTATCACACTCTATATCCATGCCAACTCTGATGATGTCCCTTCATGCTAAGCATGACTACATGAAGGACATCCCGAGATACAAATCTCAACACTCCCTCTTAGCGAGGGAAGTCCTTCTAGCCCCTGCATGTTGCTACAACTGCTCCTCTGAACTAGTTGCATCTGCTGCACTTTGATCTGATAATTCGTGAGCCTCCTCTATCAATGTCCTCTCTAGGGAACCCCCACGCTCTCCCTTTGTCTCTGACATTGATCCATGATCCAAACTCCCTCTGGAACTCTGCTCCAAACTCCCTTTGAAGCTGTCAACAGGATGATCCACCACCCTAAGCCTGACTCTCTTGCTTCGAGAAGTCTCATTTCACTCCTAAGCCTCTCCCAAAGTCAAATCATACCAACCAACTCTCTTGCCAAAACTAGAATAAGTAGCCTCTCACTAACTCCACTGAATTGAGGATGCTCCCTCGATTTTTGTACTGAGGATTGACTACTCAGATCCACTTCAACCCTTGGAGATTCTTGCTCTCTCTAAAATAAGGACTGACTATTCTTATCAATCCTTGGATCTTCTCCCTCTCTGTCTGTCTCAAACTCAGAATCTGTTATCCACCCAGATCCTCCAAATGTAGGTTGGCCACGCACTACATACTCATTGCCTTGTATGATGCCATGCCTTATTGTTGCATCCAAGGTCGCTCCCTCTGAATATAGAAGCCTCTATCCAACTTGGAACACCATACTATATACCTCATCCTCCAGAGTTGATACTGAGGGAAAATCTTTCAACTCTGGTCCATGCATCCTTCCTACCACCTTCAAAGAACTTCCTAGCTCGAGTTAGAATCCAACCCATCCAACTCCCTCCATTGCATGCGTGATCTTGTCTCTAAAACCCTGTGTTGCATGGGTACCCGTACAAAGGGGTCAAGTACACAAATCAGTGCCACGTACTTGGGTACTTCAATGGTATGTCCCCATTCGTACCCAAATCCAACCTCACGTATCGGGTACTTCATGTATGAAAACAGGGTACTAGCATGGATTTCGGTACACTGTACCACATGTTTAGGTATGTGGGTGGTACAACTGTTGGGTAATTTATCTTAGCTCGTCGTTCGGGGCGAGTCAATTTACAATGTTTGAAGTTCAAAATTTTAAAAATTAAAAAATAAAACACTAAAACACATGTTATGTGGGCCCTTGGTGGGCCCTTGGCCCTTACCTAAACCTGCCCGACACTCCATTTCTCATTGCTAGTGCTCTGTACTCACTACTCCAACGACAATGTGACAGAGGACCTTGGTGATGTTGATGACATTGATCCTAAGGATGTTGATGACATTGCTTGAGGATGCCAAACCAACTACCTTGTTCATGTTTAATGTTTACTGTTTTGAACTTTCTTTTTCATGTCTAGAAATGCCTTTAGGCAAATTTTGGATGTAGTATGACAATGAAGTTTGAACTCATGGTGTCATGGACATATAATATTTTATGTTATTAATTATATTAATATAACTTTGGTCTTCCACTTGATATCTATTATGAGTCTATGTCATATGATTTATCAAATTTATTATTTTATGTTTTAAATTTTCAAAGCAAATGTTCATATGGATCATTGAATTTAGAAATATCGAATATGCATGTATGATGTGAGTGTGACATGTTTTATTTATATAAATTTTAACACACACACATATGTATACAGTACCCCCGACATACCCAAGTACCCTGTTTCAAAAAATGGCGTCCTCACCCCCGTCCCCGTACCCACGTTTCCTGGCAACTTAGTTAAAACCCTAAGGAACACTTCTTGTATTTCCTGGCTAGATGCATAACCCTCTCTTTCACAAAAGGTCTTTGCTCTCACAGATCTGATAGATCTAACCTCTACTCTCACATATATGATCAATTGTGCACTCTCTGCAATACCACTATGCAAACCCCTGATTTCTTCTCAAAGACGACATTTTGATACCATGTTAATGTTGAAATACTCTTATCACAAGAGCTAAGCTTATCTCTGATATACTACTCTATAGATTCCCAGATACATACATAGAAAATAAATTTCAGATCCGATCTATCAACAACAATAATAAACTCATTAACTGTCAACATGCACAGCGGAACTAGAAATCAAACACACATAAACACAATGATTTACCTTGGAAACCCCAATGTGGAAAACCAACAAACCAGGCTTTCTATAATCTGAGCCAAAGAAATATGCAAGAGAATACAATCATCTTTATCAATTCCACAGAAGAACCCGATGCCTTGGATAGGCACAGAAGAACCTGATGCCTTGGATAGGCGTGCTAGATCTCTAGGAGAATTCTTCAATAGCTGAACTATCTTTGAAGGAATGCACTCCTCTAGCACACGTGTGACCAATTTGGAAAGTATGCCCTCTGTCTTCTTTGATCTCTGATGCAATCTACTTTGGATCTCTGCCTAGAGAAGTATGTCCCCACTTAGTCTTTGAAAGATGTACCTCAGTCTTCCTCTGTTATCTCATCCTTGGAAGAATACGCCCCCACACTCTGGAATGTGCGCCTCTCTTGTAGCTCTCTGTCTGGTCAATAGAAATGCTCTCTGACTATCACTCAATCTATGAATGATCAAGGCACCCTATTGCCGCCTAATTCGCATCTCGGGTCACATGGCAGAAATCTTCAAGCCACTGGGTGCGACCTTAGGGGCAAGCTCAAGCCAAGTGATGTCTCCTGATACTCATCTCCTCCATTTAGGGGGTCGTAGCCTCCTTCTAATAGTAGTTGATAAACCAGGGGGTGTAGAAGCAAGCTAAGGATTACAATCAGGAAAAGGATATTGCTACGAAGAGTTTTGGTGAAAAACCTAGGGGTATTAGAACTACAATACAACACTTGGGCATTCCTTCGGTCCTCTGACCATGCCAAAATAATGACCAAAATCTTTGCTTAAATAGCAAAAATGACCCCAGGGGAGATGGATCACCAACTGACAGAAGAGTGGAGTTGAAGTCGAGTGCATGGAGTGATTGAAGGGATGTTGATTGAGTTGAAGTGGAGTGTAACTTCGAGGGATGCGCCAACTCTCATAAGAGAGATGCGCTCCCATCCAAATGCCTCACCAACCCATACATTATGTGCCACCTCTCATAACGTGAACGATGGCGCACTTCAACCACTGAGATAAGTGCTTGTTGATGGGGATGAGATTGGATTTAACTCGAGCCTTAAATTTAATGGAGAGGCGCCCCACCAAATCTTTACCAAGCCAATCACTTGATGCCACATCCACCATGATGTGAGGGCCATGAGGGGAGCGCATCTATCTTCAAAGTTTGATTCACCCACCTTGAAATCTATTTCATAAGTGAAATTTTAACCAAAGTTTGATTCACCAATGACATTGCCCGCCACCAAAGGACAAGAACAACACTTTTCCCAAGTCTTTTGACCAAGTTCTCATGACATGACTTTTTGACTTCGGTGTCATTTTGTCACATTTTGATCATTTAATTGACGTTTTGATTCACCTTCAGAGAAATAATGCCTTACGAGATATTATAGCCACCCGAATCATAGGAAAAGTGTCCCATAGGGTAAAAAGGACCCTTGGAGTGTGAAAACGGGCATCCCTGTGCCAAAAACGGACTTTGGACCCATCTTTAATTACATTTTGAAGTTTCCCATTTAAACCATTAAAATATGGCCTAATTTTGCGGGAAAAAATATTTTTCTAGGAATTGAACAAAAACGTAGGGGGGCCTAGAACATGTCCACACGACTCAATATTGATTCCAAGCATGCTTATATACATTGACACGTGAACTTTAATAACCTCCTAAGGCCTAACCGCCAAGACGACCATTCCATCTTTGGAGGAGCGGTGAAAAACTCGAAAATTATACATCGCTTATTCAACATTGCATAATTGAGAAGGGAAAAAACCAATGTTCCACGGAGTTTCCGGAGCGAGGGAGTGGGGAAATGCACAAGTGGGACGTGTGGAAGCTACCCCAAATTTTAGGGAAATTTTGGGGAAACAGGGGGACGTCAGAGTCATAAAATTAATTTTAAATATAAAAATGATAAATCCCAACAGTAACCATTACCATGTAAAAAGTAAAACTAAAAACTAAATTCATCATTATGGGGTGTACATCTATAAAAATAAAAGGGCCACGAAGGCCTTGTTATCACATATACATTTGCAGCTAGGATATCATGATGCAGCATACAGACTTATCTCTTGTTCTATTCCGAGCTACTTTTCACATGGGGTTTATGTTGAATGGAGTTGTCATTGATGTCAAAGGAGTTCAGTAATGACAAAGGAATAACCAAGGACATGATGGTAGGGCAAACTCAGTGTAAGACAAAGGATTAACAAAGGAAGTGATGACATGGGATGCATAATGTTGTGGCATGTGTGATGAGGCTGGAAAGACACATGAGATGCTATCATGAAGTCAGTGTTGCAATCTGACATCATTATGTTTGAATTGAGAAGGACTATTTATGCATATCTCTATGTAAATGAATAATTGACTCCTTGTGTGTCTAAATCATGAATTGGTTAATAGTTTGAATACCTGTACAAATCAATCCACAAAGATAATGTGTAAATCCAGCGAGGGGATCAAGTCCGATGAAGTCCGGGGATAATGTGTAGATCAAGCTTGATCGATCCTCTGATCAATCAACGCAAAATCGTGGAGTTGCAGTCAGCTTATTTAGCAAAGGTTGGACAGCTAAGATCGTATCAAGAAGATAGATCAACGGACGAGGTGGATTCCGCAAAGCAATCGACGGTTCACAATGTTGTGGAAAGAAATTTGCGGAAATCACTTTTGAGAATTTGTGAAAAGCAGACCCGCAATCCACAAAGTGCGGAAGAAGTTGTGAGGAAGCAATTTCGAGAAAAATCGAAAGGCACATCCGCAATCCACAATGCGAAAGGAAGCTGATATCTGCAATCCGCAAAGTACGGAAGAAGTTGTGCAGGAGACAAATTACGGAAGCAATTTCGAGAAAAATCGAAAGGCACATCTGCCATCCGCAATCCACAAAGTGCGGAAGACGAATTGCAGAAGCAATTTCGAGAAAAATCGAAAGGCACATCAGCACTCCACAATCCGCAATGCTGAAGGAATCCGCAAAGTGCGGAAGACGAATTGCGAAAGCAATTTCGAGAGAAGTCAAAATGCATACCTGCAACTCGCAATCTACAATTGCGGAAGGAAGGAGTTTCGATTGTGGAAAGGTAATTACGGAAGCAATTTTCGTGAAAGGTTAAAATGCACATCCGCAATCTAGAACCCGCAATTGCGGAAGGAATGCGTTCCCGCAAAATGCGGAAAGGTCGTTTCAGAAAGAAAATCGCAGAAAGGTAAATGCAGAAAGATAAATGCGAAAAAGTCAATGCGGAAAAGTAAATGCGAAAAAGTCAATGCGGAAAGGTCGATGTCGAAAGGATATTGCGGGAAGGTAATTGTCCGTAATCCGCAATTTCGGGAAGTTAATTACGGAAGGTAAAATGCGGAAAGGTCAATGCAGAATGGTATGTCACAGAGAGATGGTTGCGGAAAGGACGTTGCGGAAAAGGCAACTGTGGAAGGTCGTGACTGTTAAATTTAAACAAAGTTAAAAATGATAAAACAGAGAGGTAAATTCGAATTGGTTTTTGTGTGTGAAAGGTCACGATGAAGATACGTGACTGTTAGACGAAGAGATATGTTTGAGGTTATATAAACAATGTGTTAAACCTTCAAATAAGTGTCTCTGTACATTCAATTGGAAGATCCATTGGTGTAGAGCAGTCAGAGATCGAATTATCATACAAGGGCGGTAGGGTGGTGCTAGGGCGGGTTATATGCCTACAAGGGGGTCATAGCCTCCTTCCAATAGTAGCTGGTAAATAGGGTGTAGAAGCATCCTTTCAGTAGTAGCTGATAAACCAGGGGGCCGTAGCCTCCTTCCAGTAATAGCTTGTAAATAGTGTGTAGAAGCATCCTTTCAGTAGCAGGCTGCAGTTGATTAACCAAGGGGTCGTAGCCTCCTTCCAGTAATTGTTGTTAATAGGGTGTAGTACCATCCTTGTCTGTAGTAGCAGGCAGAAACTATTTGTAAATATAATTTTGCAATAATAGGAAGTATTGGTGGTTTTCCCAATTGGGCTTCCACGATAAAAGTTGTGTTTCTTGTGTCTTATTGATCATGTGTGTTAATGAATAAGTTAAAATTGGTTTTAATCGTTAAAAGTCAATAATACTAATTCACCCCCACCCCCCCTCTCACTATTGTCCATATTTCCAACAGTTTAGCATGGGGTAAAACATCAGCTATTCCAAAGCCTTGTTCATTAGATTTTCCTTGCCAGGACTGAGATTCAGGAGTCCATTGAGATGCTTTTGGTGATGACCTAGTTCATTTATGTAGAAAAGCAGATCATAGTTGGTACACACAGTACAAAGGGGCCCTATCAGTTGGAGACAGGTATATATGGTGAGATCAGGTATATGCTCCTTTGGTTTAGTTTAGCTCTATGATGTATGTCAAACACCTATGCTTCTCATGTCAGGCCGATTATGGTGACCTATGCTTATATGAACTAATGCTTAAACTTGTGTTATGATTAATCAAGAGACTTGATGTGAAGATTGTTGCTCATGCCATGCTTGTACAAAGAGTAAACCTTAGTGCTTTGTTGGTTCCATGCGTCACCTGTCCCCATACATCCAGTTCATCCATTCATGAATTTCATCCCATGACTTAGACTGTTTGAGACTTGTGAAATTGAAGATCTTTTCCCCATCTTGACCCCTGTACATGATAGACTCCATGTTGTTATGTGTCTTTGGCTATGAAGTATGTGGCTTGGCCAGTGTGGTTGGGTTCACTGGGAAGTTCTCCTTTAGTCCTCAAAATAAATGCTCCACCAAATAGTGTTGCTAAACACTAAAGCATCAAAACGCATAAAAGTTATATCTAAAGGATGAAAAAGTATAAATGTTTTAAAAGGTAGTCAGTGGCGAAGGGGTTGAGCACTCATTCTTTGTATAATGTAAGGCTCATCTGCCCTCCATAGGGGCAGCAAGGAGAGGCAAACCCGTCGGGGCTATGGACTTCTCGCTGGCAGCGGGTATAGACCTTAGTCATTTACTGGATCCCAAAAGGATTCCAAGGCACCTGCTCTTGTAGGCTGGCTACTATCTTATGTGAAATGTGAAATGTATTGATAAAAGGTTAATGGTCAAAGGATGAGCACTCACTCTTTGCATAGTGTTCGGTTCATTTGCCCCCACAGGGCAACAGGGTGAGACTAGCCTGCAAAGCCTGTGTCTTTGTCAGTACTAGAGCCCAGAAGGCTTCCCAAGGCACCTGCCTTTGAAGGTTGACCTATGTTGCAAAGTAGTGCAAAGGAAAACTTGCTAGAGTCTGAAGGAAACAAACCCAAGTACTTTATCCATTTGTGAGACACCTCCATCCCCTATTGCTATCTGTCATGTATATGTCACTTTGGTTGAGTGTATTGTTTGTCATTCAAAGAGATCACAAAGTCAAAGTCAATCAAAAGTCATTAGCCTTTGTTTTCCATCCTCACCCAGTAGTAGCACATTGTTTACACTTTGTAAGTAAGGCATGAACAAGTAGACTTCCAGAAGGTTCCAAGATTTTTCAGAAGCACAAGTATATCTTCTACTATTATTATTATTATCACCATGATTATGAATAACTTGACCTAAGCTTGGTTTTGATATACACCATTGGAGCATTTCTTACCCTTGATGCTTACAATATCCTATGGATATAGTGACTAACTTTCAGTTTGGGTACTTTGACCAAGTCAAACACGATTCCTAAGGCAGTGACTCAAGAAACAACATGGTCTATATTTGTTTCAGACATGCCCAGGACCAATACTGTGGTTTCAGTTTTCAGAGTTTGGCCCCGGTTCTCCTGATAAGTGATTATATCACTTTATTATTGGCAAAATGATCAAATTTTATTACAGATGGCAGTGGGTTTGGTCCTCCTAGAGCAATACAGTGTTCCATGGGGTATGAGTAGTCACTTATACCATTCTTTAGTCAGTAGTTGCCCGAATAATTTTATTTTGGCTCATTGAGTGAGGAAAGCCCGCCAAGGGGCACCCCCTCTACTTGGATAATGATATATTTCATTGTTATATCATATGATTTGAAGTTGTAAAGGGGTTGTTGCCGCCTAATACACACTTTATGATACGGGAAAGTCTCCAACCCGCTTTGTGTGTCCTTGGGGGCAAGTTAGAGCTGGGGACCACTGTCACCACAGTCCACAACTCCTTTGTTTAGGCTTGATCCCAACAGAGCCAAGGGGGGTAGTCCCTACGGAATACTAAGTTCCAGATTTATTAATTAATTACAAATTAATTAAAGGGATCCTTTTAAGGTTACAAAATTACAAGACCAGTGCCTAGATTAAATGGAGTCAAAAGATTACAAGTTACAAACTTACAAAAGAATAAGAATGATTATCCACAGTTGCCTACGCTAAGCAAGATTTACAATATTAACAATATGAACAAATGCTAAAGAATTACACAATATGAACAAGTTATTGTATCAAAGATCAAAGGACAGATTACTTTTAAGTTACAAGGTTAAGCAATGCAATTACTTAAGCAAATGAGTTAAAGGTGTCACCATATGAGATTGCAAAACTGAGAGAAAACTTGTAACTAAGAAATGAAAGTGCTTGCAGCAAAAGCCTTGAACAACAAGGCAAAGATGAATAGAAAGAACTGCATTTGTAGGACGTTTTGCAATGCTTCTTGGTTTATTTTAATAGATTTTATTAAAGTTGAAGTCTTTGATTAAGTTTTAGAATCGGTGGTGTGACTACCCCGATCTAGAACTTCTCCAGCCAAAGAAGGACTGCTGTTGCGCTCAACAAAGTGGGAGCAAAGCCCACTCGTAGCTCACAGGTCAATCCCCAATGCCCCGGTGCTCAACAAGGAGGACGTCGAAGCGCCTAGAGACCGCCCGCGGTCTGCTACCCCTTCTAGCTTCCTGAGGTCACTGTTTTTAGTTGACCAAAAAAGGGCTAGATGGATGCCTATTAAACTAAGACTTCACTTTCCCCTGGTCGTATCTCGGAGTACCCCGGAGGGTGATAACCGAGTAGAGGAGCAGGATGTGAGAAGTTGTTGTTGGTAAGTTTTAAGAGTAAATTTTGATCTTGATGGTTAAGATGCAGTGTTTATTTTAAAGCGATTAACAAATGACTTGGGAAATAAAATATTTAATTGTAGATTGTAGTACAAGAAAAGGAAAGTTATTCTAATTACCTAAGCCCCCACTTCCCCTGCTTTTCATATCCGGCTTGAAGTCCCTAAAGGGAGATGACAAGCGGATAGAGGATACACAGGTTTGATAGGTTGTATGATTACTTTTAAATAGAAAATCAAAGTTGCATAAACTTGAAAGAAATACACAACTAACTACAGTAAACTCACCTCACAACAATCTTTGTGACAGAGATGATGGTCTGCCACAAAGATAGGTGGGTAGCATGAAATAAAACTAGCTATCTACCTCTTCCTAATCTACTTACTTATAAATTACAAATGCTTACAAAACTTTACAGAATACCCCAAGAGACTCTCTTTGGGGTTTACAATAAAATGGAAAGAATATGGAAGAGAGGGTTGAGGGTTTGAACCCCTTTTGAAGCGGTGGAAGCTTGAAAAGATTCTGGGCCTATTCGGGCATCAAATCTCCTTCAAAATGTGCATAACCTGTCATAAACCAGCGAGCTATTCTTCGCTGGAAATCATATAAAAAACACTAAAAACTGTTGTTAAAATATTAGTACAAGATTTACAAATTTACATAAAAATATGAGTGAAAAATATTGCAGAAATGAGCGATTTAAAGGGCTGGAAACTATTATGCAGACTGAATGACAGACAAATATTTATTACAACTTTGAGCGCTTCGCGTTCTAATCACAATTGCTTGATCTCAGACGAGGGATACCACGATTAAGCTCAAAGTGTAGATAAATATAGGCTGGAAATTATACAAATGCAATATTCAAAATAACTGTAAGAATCGGAGGATAAATATCGAAGAAACTTAGCTAAACAGTGTTTAAACAATGGAAATGTAAGCCCTAACTAATATATAAGAGGTTAGGGCCCTAAAACAAAGGTTACATTCACTATACAGTGAAATAAACCCCTCTTTAGGAAGGCTGAAAGTAGATGGCCGAATTTAAAACTTTGCCGGAATGATATTTGGAGAGATCTCCTTGCTTGGACAACCTGCAAATAAATCTTATGCCTGCAAAATTTATGATCCTAGTGATGAATACCTAACAGTTCCTGCAAAATACTTTGTAAGAAATGTCAAATCATTCATAAGAAAGAATAAAAACACTTTTATTCTTTAATCTCTCCACAAAACACTTTGTGGAGAGCTAACTAGGAAAATATAATAAATGCAAACAAGACAAATACAAAGTTACCTTACAAAGATTCGGATCATGAAAGAGCATGCAGCATAGTATCCCTCCAAAGAAATTTTTATTTAATGGCCCAACTTGGGCAAATCTTCAATACAAAGTATAGCAAGAGAATATGAGAGCAAGAAATTTCC
>LPNX010536530.1:0-13517 GCA_001517045.1 Pseudotsuga menziesii
ATGTACATAATGAAACACATATTGTACTTGATGCATATTTGGGGAAGGTGTGAAGAAAGGTATTCATAAGGGTGTAATTATATAGTGAGGGAAAATTTCCTACGTTGAATGTCTAAACAAGGGTTAACTAGGATTCCCTATAATCCTAACAACTTGGAAATGAACCTAGAGCAGAAGTAAAAACCATTTGTATATTTTTAAGAGGGTGTTTTACCTATTCAGGAATAATCCTATAGATATTTATAGCACTTACCTAGGAAAGGAATATTCTCCTTTTCTATGACCACCGAAAGTAATTAATTTAGTTACTCCCCTCCAACAAAGATTTATTAAATGGTTCAATACACATATTACCTTAACCAGTAATTTGAGTGGTTACGGGTTGGATGCATGCCTTGACGATGGTTAATTGGCTGTGAGAATTATTACAAGACAGAGGGAGACCTGCCTCAGCTAAGTAAACGACAAAATTTCTACCTTAAATTATGGATAGCATGGTACACCTCGAGGAAAGAGACATTCTCCTAGGATTATTTAATGGGATCGAATTCCAGTTTAGACGGGGTGGCATGCTAAGCTAAAGGGAGAAGATCTCTGTGTCTTTTAGAAATGATATCTGAGTTATTTTTCTTGGATGAGAAACAACATCTGCACTTGGAAAATCAATGGAATTTCCTGGGCCAGGACTACACCCTTGCTCTTATTTGAGTAATATCTCGACTCTGTATAGATCGGACCCTATAAACACTTCCATTTTAGACTTGGAGTTGTCTTAAAAATGGAGATACTAAACCTGGTATGAATCGATCTTATTACGCTTGGATCTTCCTGGTATGGGTCGCTTTATAGTTGAATTATATATATATATATATATATATATATTCTGGTAAAATGATAAGCCTTCGCCTTAGCTTTAATATTTCATCTACACAGTGCCAGACCTTTATAAGATTGAGATCGCAGTTCCTTTGATGGGAATACGAGTTTCACAGATCTTGGTTTGCAAATTAGGATGCATTCTTCCTTACTCGCCATTTGGATATCTAAATATATATATATATATATATCATTGGTATGATTTAGCTAGATCTAAATCGCTTCACTCGTGGTCTAAGCCTTCATGAGCAGCGAACTTGATCTTTAAGAACTGTGAATCAAATCATGTTTACTTCACCTGTGGTATCAAAGTATATATATATATATATATATATATATATATATATATATATATATATCCGAAAGTCATTACCCAGCCTCGGTCTGTTGGGAGATTTATCTTTCAATTGCGATAGGTGTTACAATCATTTTGAAATTGATTTCAGGTTATCAGTTGGGATGACTTTGATGGCCTTTCATTTCCCAAGTTTTTGTTCTTTTAAAAAACTCTTTTTGCAGTGGATGCCACGATTAGCACGATCTTTTACATTTTATAGAATTTGGGATGGATGTGTTTTGGCACTTGTGATCTTGTATGCCAATCGAGATTTTTACATGAAGGTGAGAACACTCTCTTCCTACGCTTTAGATTTATGAACCAAGCATGAGTTTTCTTACCATGAACTCTAGGTCTTAGTAACATAGAATCATGTGTTTTGAATTTCAAGAAACTAGAAAACCCTTTCTCCCTGAATGCGTGTATATGTCCAGAGTTGAAATGCCCTTACATTTGTGATCCAAGGTTTAAAGAGTGATAACAAGATGGAAACAGAGAGGATTCTGAGCTGCAGCATGAGTCAGTTTCTCTAATTTTTAAATTTCTGGTCCAATCCTTGTTTTTCGTTGGGTGACAAGCACGGTAACATCCGAGTTAAGCGAATCAAATGAGATAGGAGGTTATGCCAATGATGTTTGAACTAAATTAAAACATGAAAGCATATTCAAACCATTTCTAGGTTAGCTGTTAGTGGAAAGGGAAATCTTCTCAACTTTGATGCAACAAGTTCGTACCCACTCACAATTTTCGTGTCTCTACGATTTATATGGACGCTTCCTTATCGATGGATGTTTGGTTTTCTTTGGCTATCATCAAGTTCATAAGTCCCTACTCGACTAATGTAGTGAATCATGTAAATCTCTTCTTTACAAACGTTGTCAGGTTTGGGAGCTTGGAATCTTCACATAGTTAAGATGATTGCGGGTTCTACAAGTAAATTTTACAGGCCTTTTTCTAGAAAGTAAGTAAGCTAAATGTAATTTGTGCGATATAATATTTGTTATAAAACATTCAATGTCTGCAAATTAAACGCTTTGTCAACATTAAAAACAGAATGAGGATATATGGAGCATAAAGGCTTTGTAAATATATGTTTCATTACGACCTGCGAATCTATCCCCGTTCAACAAATTGCTCATATCTATTGTTGATTTACCATGAAATGCTCACTTGAACCCTGATTCCAAGTTGTTCTAAGTTATAGGGAATTTAGAGCCCCGTTTTAAATGCCTCAAAAGACCTAGGTTTAATTAGCTTAGACCCTAGACTCATTTTGAAATTGGTACTAATTATAACTATGGGAGAGGATTCAAGGCTTTGAGGAAGCAGAAAAATAAATGATGTAATAGCTGTATGACAGCTTGTAACCCTCACTTGAGATTTAATATAAGGTGTTCTCTCTCTTGGTGGATGTAACCCAAAGTTGGGTGAACCACATGAACATCGGCGTCTCTCATGTTTTTCATTACTGGATGTATTTACTTCTTATATTTGGTATCTTCACTTTAAACTGTTCTTGTTGCTGATTAGTCCCTTTTAGAATGCTAAATGACTGTGAAATTGTTGTTCCAATTCATTATTCGAATATCAACTTCTTTTGAACATGAGGCTATTATATAAAATTGTCGAAGGAAGTCTAGCGCTTATCCACTTCCCCTAACCTATAAATTTTATGGTAAACAGTGTCATAAGTATAACTGTCATATCAAGAATGAATGTGTATGTAACTCGGAATGTAGAGCATCTCCTTATTTGAAAGGAAATATTTATTTTATGGTCACTAAGAGAACAGTCTTATGCTATTGAATCTCAAGAAAGTCTTAGTATGTTATAGTGAAGGTTCTCTTATCTTATTCGAAAAAAATTGGTTCTATGATAAGGCATGAAGGTACAAATGGTTTTTATAGAAGTTAACAAATGTTGTTATGTATGTATACCAGTTTATATGTTTAATTGAATAAATATTTATTTAGCATATCCCATGAAGCCTTTATGAATATTGTTTGTAGATGGTCATCATGTAAATAATTTATTATTTGGAATTTTCCGGTTTTTTTCACCAAACGACTAGCTCATGATATTGGGGTATGTTACACATAGCCTCTATGTTCCATCTTTCTTAGGATCCAAAAAAATCAAAGATCAACATCGGGAAGCACTTGGCCTTATGACATTCGTCTCGAGCAACTACTAAACCTACTTTTTTTTTATCTCTGTATTCTCAGTCACTTATGGCACCTACATGCCAATTTTAGGAAGAGGAGCTCCCTCTTTGGAAAAAACCCCTTAGTTTCTCGAAACACCACATAATAATTAGAAATTCCTTAAAATAATCCATGATTATGACCTAGATCATAACCTGATACATATTCCTCTTTCAGTTTAATAATCATAAGAACAAAAGAATTACTAACATTCACAAGTCTCTTCATTTGTCCTACACTTACTAAAGAAAAGTTGTTCTTCATTGGGTGAGCTCTAACAATATATTCAACCTTGTCCTTGAAAAGATGATACTTATTTTCTTCATGATAAAATCTGACTTTCTGTCATATAGATATGGGTTACAGAACATGATTCTGCATATGTCCAGAGGGACAACATCTATTACAACTTTTTTAAAAAACTTGGAAGTAATTATAAATTTAAGTTTACATTGTTAGTGACTTGTAATTGACTCTCCTTTTGTACCCAACCCAAAGGGTAAGGATTCACATGAGGTTTAGTGTTTAATCCCAACTTGTTAACAATTGTTTCTTAAATCAAAATAACTTAGGACCCACTATCAACCAAAGTATCTACCTTTGTATGAATCTCTATGAACCTTATACGGAAAAGCTCATATATTTTCTTATCAACATTTTTAAACTTAGGAGATTGAATATAAGAACTTGAGCTAGAAGACATTATAAAGTTTGCTTCTCGTTGCAGTGATCTTTTTTACTACAATGACGACATGTAAGCTTCTCTACCTATTTATTTATGGTAGCTATATATTCTTACACTGATCTTTTCCTTTCGATTGCTTTTCGAACTTAGGTGGTTTCTTATATACATTCTTCATACCATGTTTCATTTTGCTAGCTTTAAGATGAGTAGTTTGTATTAACACTTCATCAATGTTGGTAGGATTAAAAATCAAAATAGTATGGTAAAGATAAGAATGCAAACCACCAATGTACTTAATAAGAGTTTTACTAATGTGTAATGAAATTGCCAATGCTAATGTTTTCTTTTTAAATTTTTGAGTATAATATTGAACATTTTTCGGAAAAAATTGTCTTAGATGTAACCATTCAATCATTGATGTTTGAGTATATGTCAAATGGTAGAATTGTTTCCTTAATACTAAAATAAATTTAATCCAAAAAGAAATGATTTCACCATGTTGAGAATGATAATAATCTGGTCATGGTTTTTTATGTTTTATGAATATTGACATTAACTTTAATTAAAAAGAGGGCATTAAGCATAAGGAACACCTTTTTGTCTAGTTATTATTTTTAGTTATTAAATAATACCAAAAAAAATTATTTAAATTTTAAATATAATTTAAAAACAAAAGTATGATTTAAAAAAAAAATATGATTTTACGATGTTGAGAATGAATATAATTTGGTCATGGTTTTTATGTTTTATGAATATTGACATTAACTTTAACTCCAAAGTCATTAAACATAATGAACACATTTTTGTGTGGTTATTATTTTTAGATATTAAATAATACCTAAAAATTAATATTTAAATCTTAAATATAATGTGAAAACAAAAATATTTAATAATTGTATCTTTAGTTATGGCTTTTTTTTTTTAATTTGAAATTTCTTAAAATAACCGTAACTTTGAAGAAAATATTTATGGTCAAAAATCTTATAGAATTATAGCATTTGGAATTAAAAAAATATCTTTGTATTTAAAAAATAAATATAATGATTTAAAACAAAGTGTGATAATTACTTCCTCACATTAAATCGCATTTTCATAATCTTTGTTGCAGTACCTTCATAGTCTTCGTTGCAATACCACCTTACTAACTTTTTAAGACTTAAAAATTATAGACTAGGGACCTAAGCTCAAAATCACACCCGGCGTGGACGCAACAACCCTTAACATGGTTTGATTTCGCAACAACCCTTAACATGGTTTGATTTTTTGGTATCTGACGGGATTAGAACCTGCAACCTTTTAGCTTTCAGCTTAGGGGGTGTCTTAACCATACCCCGCCACCAACTGTTCTACATCTCGTCGATTACCATAGAAATACAATTTTAAAAGAAACTAAATAATTCATTTATTTAAGCTAAATAAACCAAAGTTTGGTTTAACCATAATCATCATCATATATATTTCTTCTAGATTAAAAAAATTATATTTTTTAAATAATAAAATATAAACCTTAGAAAAATTAAAAAATTTCATCAAATTTTTAAATTATTTTTTATACATAATAACTTAATATTTTTTAACAAATAAAACTAATCCACTATCCATTTAAACTAAAATTTACACCCATACTAACCAGTTTTAAATTTTACATCTATATTTTTTAAGTTAAATAATTACGTTTTCATCTAATTCGTGAAAAAGAGTGCAATGTGGACCTATGTAGGCATCCCCTGAACTATATTGCCCACTCGCAGACCTTAAAAAGGATTAATAATTAAATTATATTAGTCCTAGAGAAACAGGATCGCGATCTGAATGCACACGGATTGACATCAACGGCCTGTTGGCTTCTCAGATTGATATCAACGGCCAGCTACCTTGCCCACTCCATATAATATTGTATTATATTTTATATAAAAATATCTAGATAGATGGGCAGCTCGATGAATTCATTATTCGGAAGCGTAACAAACTTAACTGATTAGGGATCCTAATATGTGCCCCATTTTAAGGGTTCGGAATGGTAATGGATTTGTGTCTGGCATTGGATATGTACTGAAAAGGATTTGATTGCTAATAATAAATTCATAATGGATTTATAATAAATTTTGGTTATCATAGATCTCTATAAATAAAGTACCAACATATTGTAGCATATCCATTCGCCTACACAAATCAAGTCGAGGACATTGTTTTAATGAAAGAATTTCAGTAACAATCATGGGTGGAGACAAGCTCAGGATCAACAAAGAATCGAAGAAACTGAAAAAGCCTGTTGCAGCTGATCCTGTCATTAAAGTAGAAGTGAAAGACTTCCAGGAGTACGTGCAAAAGCACACAAGTGCAAGTGCAAGCGCAAGCGCAAGCAAGGATGATAATGACAATGACAAGCGCGAGAAAAAGAAGAGCCAAAGGACGTCAGTCACGAAGAATGCAGCAGCACTGGATCAAGCAAATAATGTTTGGGATGCGTCATCGGATTTTTCAGCTCTGAATGCAAATAACGTCTACTTGTCACTGCAACCCCGCTTTAGCTTGGAGACGCCATCAACTATAACTAACAACTTTATGTTGGAAACGCCAACAACCAGCCATCCCGTCCAACCAGATATCTCAGCAATCACGTCTCCAGGGATGAGTTTTATGAGAGCTTACTTTCATGATCTTCTGAACCAAGGTAGAGGCTTCAAGATCCCAGCAACCAGCCAGCCCCTCCATGAACTATCAGATCCAATCCCTACACATGATATCTCACCAATCCTGCCTCCAGGGATGGCTTACACAGAGCTTATCAACAATACAAATGATGATGATCTTATGAGAAATTACATTCATGATCTTCTAAACCCAGGCAGAGGCCTCAAGAACCCAGCAACCAGCCAGCCCCTCCATGAACTATCAGATCCAATCCCTACACATGATATCTCACCAATCCTGCCTCCAGGGATGAGTTACAGAAAGCTTCTGAACAATACGAATGATGATATTATGAGAGATTACTTTCATGATCTTCTGAACGCGGGAGGAGGCCTCAAGAACCCAGGTCATCCATTCATTACGAGGCCCAACCCCCACCTGTGATATCTTTCATGGGATGGGTTTTAGAGGTAATCTTTTTCATCACCATGTCTTTCCACGTTTTACAGATGTATTTGCACTGATGGTTTTACACGATATATTAACGATTTAAGAATTTATTAAAAATAATGTTACTCGTTTATTGGTGAAATGTAGTTTTACAAAACTTATCTAGAAGGAAGTAGTGTCTTAATATTCATGGGAATGGGGACTTTCAAATTTTTTGTTTAGCCTGAAAAATAGTACCATTTTATTATTAAGGATTATAAATATGTCTTAATATGTGATATGTACAAAAGTTGGTGGGTGGGTATGGTTAAGGGTTGGTGAGGTCCACACCACAACCATGTTAAGGAACTAGTGTTGCGGAGACCTGGTCGGATCCCACTGGTGGTTGGTGCTAACTTAGAAGATGGCAAACCTACTAGTGAGGGGGTTCTTCCAGTTAGGCAACAAAAAAAACTATAAATATTTCCTAAACTTTATTCTTTTTTTTTGTTTTAAGAGGCTAAGAATCTTACTTAGAGTTAGCTAAAAAATTACCACCACATTCAAGGAATTATAAATAATAATAAAAAATAAGTGTTAAACCTGCCAAAAAGAAACTTGCACAAATCTTTTTGGATGACATTCCAAAAAAGACATTTTAATCAGGAATCACAAGATGATATTTGTGGAGCTGGTGTGACTGTCAAAATCATAAGAGAAAGTATCTTTAAATTTGTGGATGTGATGTGGATATGGAACTAATATAAGGAAAAAAGTGATGGCACTTTGGCACTTAATATATTTTGCATTTCATAAAGGAATTTTTGAAATTCATATTTATAGAGTCTCTAAAGTACTGACTCACTAAGTAAATGACAAAATAATTCTACCTATGGTTTTATTAGAACATTGTTTGGAAAGGATAAAAAAGCTCAAATATTCCTTACATAATATTGTTTTTACTCATGTTTACAGCGAATAGAACATGGCAGCTTATTATCTTTCAAAGCTAGCATTTGAGAAGGATGGAGTCATTTTCAATGAGGAAATGTGAAATAATTGCATTTTTCAAGTATCTGTAGGATAGTTGTTCTTTTTTCCTGTTTACAAACAAAATGATGGAAGAATGTAATATTCTCATATGTTTTTGGAAGAGACTGCATAATTCTTTCGTGATGTCTATTTACATCAGTGCTTTCAACATGAAGGCATTTTGTTTAAGTTTCAACTTCATTATATTTAGAAGAGTAAGTAAGCCTCTTGTTTTTGTTTTGATAAATCTGTTAGATTTCAAGAGTGCTTGAAACTGAGCAACAAAATTGATAGTTATTGAAATGGTCGAAAGACTTTATGTAATCCTTGATTCAAATTTTGAATACCAAGATACATATTTTTTCGGTGAATAAAAGATAATGGAAGGGAACAAGTTCTTCTCAAGTGGAATGATTTAGCTTGCAGGTGATGGTATGAGTATGTTTATAGGGAATAGAACACAAAAAATTACTATCTTTCAAAGCCAACATTTGAGAAGGATGAAGCAGTTATTTTCTATGATGATAAGTGAAATAATTGCATTTTTCAAGTATTTGGAGGATAGATGTTCTTTTTTCCTTTTTTCATGTTTACAAACAAAATGACCAAAATTTTTGATATTCTCATATTTTTTATTTCCTTTTTTTTGTTTGGAAGAAACTCCATAACTCTTCTGTGATGTCTGATTAGATAAGTGCTTTCACCATGAAGGCATTTTGTTTAAGTTTCAATGTGATTATATTTAGAAGAGTAAGTAAGGCTCTTGTTTTTGTTTGGATAAATCTGTTAGATTTCAAGAGTGCTCCAAGTTGAGCAACAAAACTAATAGCTATTGCAATGGTAGCAATACTTTATGTAGTCTTTGATTCAAATTTTGAATATCAAGATACATATTTTTTTTAGGTGACTAAAATATGATAGAAGGGAACAAGTTCTTCTCTAATCATGTGTCATTTCTCAAATTATTAACTATTAAGGAGTTCATGTATTTTGTTTATCATAGTAAAATGTTTACATCAAATAATGATCTTTAGATGTGAAAATTTGTCATTATATGTGAAAAATTGTTCATCTATGCTCGAAAAAAAAATTGTGTTCATCTATGTGGAAAAATTTGTGTTTCCTAGATGCATACAACTTATTTTTCTTATTCTTTCTTCGACTCCATACTTAGTACATCTTATTAAAATTCGTGTTCCCTCCTCATCATTCATCAAATTCACAATTTATTTTATTACATAGGATGCGATATCAATCTTTATCAAATTTAGTTGCTGCAAAAAGAATATATCCAAATTACATGTGTTATCGCCAACTTCTTCATTGTTGTTAACCTGCTCGAAAGATTTATTCCACCTCACTATACCTCATTTCTTTGAGGTCTACATTTCTCTTGACCAATGTCTAGTATTGCTAAATACCTCTAGGATCTTTCAAAGAACATTTCAAGTATTTGGAGAATAGTTGTTATTTTTTGTGTTTACAAACATAATGGTGGAAGATTCTAATATTCTCATATGTTCTATTGCCTTCATTTTTACATGGTAACTCTTTTATGATTTCTGATATGTTGTTACGTTAGATGAATGCTTTCAACATGAAGGATTTTTCTTTAAGTTTCAATACGCATCTTGTTTTTGTTTTGATAAATATGCCAAATTTAAGGAGTGCTCTAAGATTCAAATTTTTAATATCAATATATATGTTTTTTTTAGGTGAATATAAAACAATGGAATGGATGATCAAGTTTTTCTCTAGTAAACTCTCAATCTTCAATTTATCTACTATTGAGTCGAGCTCATGTGTTTTGTTCATCAAAGTAAAATGTTTACATCAAATAATAATCTTTAGATCTGCAAAATTGTTCATCTATGTTTAAAAAATGGTGGTCCCTAGATGTAAAAAAAAATAGGTTTTGTTTTCTTTATTGAAATCTATACTCACTACATCTTATTACAATTAGTGTTCCCTCATGGCCATTCATCAAATTCACAATTTTTTTTACTTCATGGGTTGTTATGTCAATGTTTATGAGATTTAGATGTTGCAAAAATAATATATCCAAATTCCATTAGTTAACCTCAACTTCTTCATTATTGACAACCTTCTCAAAACACCTTTTGCACATCACCATTGGATAATAGTAACCTTCAGGATTCACATTTAACTTCAGTTATTTCCACTACTACTAAATAAACATATGATCTTCCAACTCACTTTTTAAGTATTTGGAGGATAGTTGTTCCTTCTTTCTGTTTATAAACAAATTGATTAGAGACTCTAATATTCTTAAATTTTATATTTCCTTCTTCTTTTTTAAGAGACAACATAACTCTTATGTGATGTCTCATATGTGGTTATGTTAGATCAATGCTTTTAGCATGAAGTATTTTTGTTTAAATTTCAATCTAATTATATTTAGAAGAGGAAGTAAGCATCTTGTTAAAGACTAAGAAATAGAACTCATGAAATAGTATAAAAGCTTTGTATATAGTCTTTGATTCAAATATTGAATATCAAGATACATGTTTTTTCTCAAGTGAATAAAAAACAATGAAAGGGAACAACTTCTTTTCTAGTCAAGTTTTAATTGTCAATTTTTTAACTATTGAGGAGTTCATGTGTTTTGTTCATCCAAGTAAAATGTTTTCATCAAATAATTATCATGTGCACAATTGTTCATGTGTTAAAAATTTTGTGTTCATCAATGTTGAAAAACTTGTGGTCCCTAAATGTAGAAAACTTATTTTTCTTCTTCTTTCTTGGAATCTATACTCAATACATCTTATTACTCATGATCATGCATCAAATTCACAATTAATTTTAATTAATAGGCTACTATATCAATCTTTATCAAATTTAGTTTCTTCAAAAAGAATATGTCCAAATTCCATTTGCCATTCTCAACTTCCCAAAACAATTCTTCCACATTAACAATTTAGAATAGTACCCCATTTATTTGACCATGTACATTTCTCTTCAAGTGTGTTCATATTGCTAAATAGGCCAATGACTTCTCAAGACACTTTTCAAATATTTGGAGGATATCTTTTTTTTTTTGTTTACAAACAAAATAATGGAAGACTGTAATTCTATTTACTTTATTTTTCAAAGAGACGTCATAAATCTTTTGCCATGTCTCATATGTTGTCATGGAAGGACTTTTGTTTAAGTTTCAATCTTATTATATTTAGAAGAGGAAGCAAGCATCTTATTCTTGTTTTGAAGGAGTGCTCCAGACTGAGCAACATAATTGATAGTTACTGAAATGGTTTACAGACTTTATATGTAATATTTGATTCAAATTTTTAATATCAAGATAGACATTTTTAGGTGAATAAAAAAGAAAGGAAAGAGAACAAGTTCTAGTTCTCAATTTATTACCTATTAAAGAGTTATTAAAGTGTTTACATGTTTTTTTCATCAAAGTAAAATGTTTACATCAAATAATAATTTTTAGATATGTAAAATTGTTCATCTATACTGAAAAATTTGTGTTCTTCTATGTTGAAAAAATTATAATCCCTAAATAAAAAAAACTTAATTTTTTTTTTTTTTTTAAACTCCATACTTAATGGATCGTATTACAATTTTGGTGCCCTCATTATCATTCATCAATTTCAGAATTCATTTTACTTGGTATGATGCTATATCAAATCTTTATTTGCAAAAAGTGATCGTAGACGAAGACTTTTTATTTACACTAAACATTCATTCAATATTGTTCACGAGAACATTCGCCATTAGGTTGGATTTCTACTTCGTCATATTGATAACTCATGGACACAAGATTATTTATCTCGATCCCTAAGACCAGGCTATACACCTCGAGCACACCTCGATCACGAACTGCATAAACTTCTGCTTCACCTGTTACCTAGAAAGTGGAGTAAGAGCTCCTAGAACCTGCGACCACTTGGCCATCCCACCTTTCTCTACCTCATACACCGCTACGTTCCCATTCCACCCACATACGAAAGGAACTGGCCAGGACGTGGCTGTTCTTTACTGGTGGCCCTGTAAACTGGCGTGCTGGGATGCCCTATCTCATTACCATCATATCCCTCAAACCCGCATATTATTGCTTATACATAATATTAAAAGGAATAAGAATGAAACAATTGATGAATTTAACTACTGGTTTTAAAAGACTGTGCAGGAAATTCCAGACTCACAAACCTATCGATGTTGTGATATTGATGTATGCACCAGAGTTGTTAAATTTCAGTTTCCAGGGTTTTTACAGAGATTGAGTTTCAGATATCAGTGTTTCAGGAGGATAGTACTGTTAGAAATTTAGGGTTTTCGATTCTGAACAATGCGGAATAACTCTTAAATAGAATCGAAATAGCAATACCAATGGGTCATACCTCCAGCAATTGATGCTACTGACTTGCTGTAGAAGGTTTCCCTGCTCCACAAGCTTCAGCTTCCTGTATGGCGCTTCCAAGCTCGGCTTTCCCCTTCTGGATGGTGTAAAACTGAAGGGGATTGAGATAGAGAGCTTGGGGACCAACAGGGGTTTTAAATAGCCAAGCTCCCATCAAGCTTCTCAAGGCTATGTGTTGCATGTTCCACAAAACAGGAAGATGGACCACTCCAAAAGCTCCCAAGAAACGTTTTCTAAACCGAATGAATCGTTTGAGGAGCCGCTGGATGGAAGGCGAACCTCCGGCTCTGCTGAACGGATGCGGGAGCCTACTGAACGGAAGCGGGAGCTTTCATTCTCCCACTTGGTCCATACTTCCAAACTTAATGTCTCATCTTAAAACCTATTGACAAACTGTATTAAGTAATAGATACAAGAATCATGGCGATAAGTCCTCTTATGACAAGTATTACCTTCCATGTATTACTATGTATTTATTGCTATTTTAATTTATGTGGCAACAATTTCTTAATGAATAAACCTTATGTTTATTCTTGGTCCTCAGAGACGAATTTTCTCAAATAAACTTAAGGTGCACATATGTATGAGAAAAAACATCACAATAATTAAGACTTTCATTAAAAATAACATTGTCCATACAATGAGAAACTACATAATGGAACCAAGTCCCATATTCATTACATGATCCTTGAATTTAAACGGTGGCATGCCCTTAGTCAAAGGATCAGCGATCATCAACTCAGTGCTGACGTGCTCAATGACCACTTTCTTTGCTTTAACATGTTCCCTGATGGCTAAATACTTAATGTCGATGTGTTTATTTCGACTCTCACTTTTGTTGTTTTTAGCCATAAAAACAGCAGCTGAATTGTCGCAATACATTCTCAATGGCTTAGAGATAGAATCCACAATTCTAAGCCCAGAAATGAA
>LPNX010536530.1:18327-93327 GCA_001517045.1 Pseudotsuga menziesii
AATATTGGGATATTTTTTAGCATGTTTCAAGTTCAAGCTTTCAAAACATGCACACAGTAATTAATGATATCTCCAAGTTCCTTACTTCCTGATGCGTTAGTTGAGAACATTTTCAGGGACCTGCAAAACACTTTTTCATTTGATCTTCATACTAGTTTTGGAAATAACCAGTTCCAGTTCAAACGCATGTGATGTGCAGAATCCATACGAATCAGAGCTAGATATTTGCGAACTGCTTGCTAAATCTGATTCAGGACATTTGTCAAACACTTCTATGACCACTATTGTGTTCCCTTGCAATATATGTGTAAGTTTTATGTATATTTGTTTGGGTGTTTGCGCATTATATCATGTACATTGTGATTCTTTTAACATAGAATCAACATCGAATACCTGCTTACTAGTGCATTTAATAAAAAAAAATCACAGTAAATGCATAGGAAAACTAGAGATTTAACTAGTTGTTACAGAAGACTATTAGAAACCATTAATTGATCTTTTATATTGATAAAATCTGACCTGATTACAACGGTGCATGGCCCTCTTAGTGGAATGATTTAGCTTGCAAGTGACGGTATGAGTGTTTACAAGGAACCTTATTATCTTTCAAACCCAGCATTTGAGAAAGATGGAGTCATTTTAATTTTTTCATGTATTTGAAGGGTAGCTGTTCTTTTTTCCTGTTTACATACAAAATGATGGAAGAATGTAGTATTCTCATATTTTTTATTCCCTTCGTTTTTGGAAGAGACTGCATAACTCTTTCGTGATGTCTGATTAGATCAATGCTTTCATGCTGAAAGCATTTTGTTTAAGTTTCAATGTGATTATATTTAGAATAGTAAGTAAGCATCTTCTTTTTGTTTTGATAAATCTTTAGATTTCGAGAATGTTTCAAATTAAGCAACAAAAAGGATAGTTATTGAAACGGTAGTAAGACATTATGAAATTTTTGATTCAAATTTTGAATATCAATATACATATTTTTTTAGGTGAATAAAAAGAAATGGAAGGGAACAATTTATTCTCTAGTTATGTGTCATTTCTCAAATTATTAACTATTAAGGAGTTTGTGTGTTTTGTTTGTGAAGGTAAAATGTTTACATCAAATAATGATTTTTAGATGTGAAAAATTGTTCATCTATGCTGGAAAAAAATGTATTTATCTATGTGGAAAAATTAGTGTTGCTTCGATGCATAAAACTTCTTTTCTTATTCTTTTTTGGACTCTATACTTAGTACATCTTATTACAATTAGTGTTCCCTCCCAATCATTCCTCAAATTCATAATTTATTTACTTTCATAGGATGCTATATCAATGTTTATAAAGTTTAGTTGCTGCAAAAAGAATGTGTCCAAATTCCATTTGATATCCTCAACTTTTTCATTGTTGTCAACTTGCTCAAAAGAATTATTCCACATCACTATTATATAATCGTACTTCATTTCTTTGAGGTCTACATTTCTATTGAGCAATATCAGGTATTGTTAAATTATACCTCTATGATCTCTCAAGGTATTTGGAGGATAGTTATTATTTTTTTGTGTTTACAAACAAAATATGGAAGACTATAATATTCTAGAATTTTTCTTGAATTGAATAAAAAACAATGGAATTGATGAACTAGTTCTTCTTTAGTCAACTCTCAATTCTCAATTTATCAACTATTGAGTCCAGTTTATATGTTTTGTTTATCTAAGTAAAATGTTTACATCAAACAATAATATTTAGATCTGCAAAATTGTTTATCTATGCTGAAAAAATTGTGTTCATCTATGTTGAAAAACTTGTGGTCCCTAAATGTAGAAAGCTTAGTTTGTTTTCATTCTTTCTTGAACTCCATACTCGTTGTGTTCCCTCATGATCATTCATCAAATTCACATTTTTTTTTACTTCGTAGTTTGTTATATCAATCTTTATCAGATTTAGGTGTTGCAAAAATATTATGTTCAAATTTCATTTCTTATCCTCAACCTATTCATTGTTGTCAACTTCCTCAAAATACCTCTTCCATATCACCATTGGATAATAGTACCTCATTTATTTGAGGATTCACATTTCGCTTCAGCTATTTCAACTACCACTAAATAAATATATGATAATATTCTTAAATTTTCTATTCCCCTCTTTTTTATTTAGATCAATGCTTTTAGCACAAGGATTTTTGTTTAAGTTTCAATCTAATTATATTTAGAAGAGAAAGTAAGCATCTTGTTACATACTAAGAAACAGAACTGATGAAATGCTATCAAGACTTTATATGTGTTCTTTGATTCAAATTTTGAATATCAATATGCATATTTTTTTCAAGTGAATAAAACAAAATGGAAGGGAACAACTTCTTTTTATACCATGAAAGGACACTTCTCTGTCTGAGTATTGACACGACACAAAAGGACAAAGTTGATTGAAGTAGATTAAACACTATAGATAAAGAGAAGACTTGATATTTTCTTCATCCTTGCCACTTTTGTATATGAGTTTGACTTACACTAGTGGGTCTTCTTGCATGTCACTCGTGGATCAGCCTTAATGCAACCCACGAGTTATCCCTAAATTGTTGCACTTGTGACTTTCATGTTTAAAAGACACTAGTCACTCATTATTTTCCTTATATATAACCCTCGAGTCCCTCAAAAAAAAATTAAAAAATAAAAACATGATTATTTTAGGGGAAGTTGGGTTCAATATGCTAACTTCCCTAACTCCCATAACCATCCTAGGCCTTGTAACCTCTCCTCATCTACAAGTATAAATAGAGGGGAGGGGTAGAGGATAGGGAAAGCAACTTTGGAGAGCAAGGTTATGCTCGAGAAAATATCATGGAGAGATGAGCAAAGAGGACTCATGGTCTACAGAAGAATGATTGTCTTGAATAGGGTTGTAGTGTTCTCATAATCTTCAGTAATAAAGAATGTCATACTTCCACTTATGTTGTTATGAATCATGATCTATGTTGTCATTTATATTTAATGCAATTGTAGTCTATTCATGTTCATTTATATAACAATAAGAGGTATTGTGGAAAGAATTTATCTTTGTTGTAAGTATTGAAGTGCAGAGAGATTTGGAGCATTTGAAGAATGGATTAAAGGCTAGGATAAATCATCTGTAAAAATGTGATTTTCTTGATAACCCTCATTCTATGAGTTTATGTTTCAAACCCTTAATGTGTGTAAGCCACACCCTAGTATGTTGGTGACCCAAGGACCTTGATTCATAAGGTAGATATCTCTCACAAAAGAACTTGTGACACCACTAAGGAGTCTAGTTTGTGTTGGGGCCTCTTCAATCCCTTTTTCAGTCTAGTTTTTCTCTGCTTGTTTTTGTTTTGATTTGCATTTACCTAATCTTCAATGAGTCATTCTAGACTTGTAGGATTCTTGTCCTTGGGAAATTTTCTCTTGAAACATTTTACATAACTCGCGGGTTTTTGTAGTAACACTCACATGTTATTTGTTGTAATCGTTGGTTTACTTAGTGACAGTCACAAGTGACTTGCCGGTTTCTCAATAGACAATAGTGATTTCCTATAAGTTAATGTCCAAGCTCTAGGGTTTGTCTCTTTTAAAGCATTTTTTACATTTGTCTATTTCTTTAAGGTTGTTTCCTTGGTCTTAATTGATGTCATGAGGTGTATTTCACTGTATATTATCTTTACAAGGTTTATGTTGAGTAGTTTAGGTTTGTTACATGTGTAATATTTTGTTCTGGTCTTTCTCTTGGCTTTGATGGCTTGAGTGTAAGTGGTTCTGTGAGTTTGTGACCTTTGTTAGTCCTCTGATCCACCTTTTGTTCTCTGATTGCTTTGGTAGTGATGTGAACTTTTCACTTTTTCCAATTCTTTGATCCACTTGGTTTCCAAAGTTAGTATTTAAGCCTCACTACAATTTTGGTCTAATCTCATTGAGTCTCACAAGCTAGTAATTATAGGATCCAACTAATTTTTCTTACATTTATACATCTTCAAGTTTATTGATATGTTTAGCTGCATTACTTTGCATTAGCTTTTGATTTTTGAAAAGAAAATTAAAACAAAGCATTCGTAATTGCATTGTTAGCCCTAGCTAGGCTCATTGCACACTTGTTTTTCTATTATTTTCAAAAAGAAAAAGTGTTGATGTAATTGTAACTTCAGAATATATTCATCTATGTATCTTATGTATTGTAACCCGATGTTTATTCCAGGATGTATCTATAATGTAATTGAGTCATGTTGTCATGCCCCGATGTTCCGATTGGGAGGATCAATAATGTAAACAAGTCATGTCAAGTCATTATGGGTAACCCTCCTATTGTCTAAGGGTTAAAGTCCCTGCAGTTCTGGGGCACTAGGGTTATTAGACTCTCCTAGTAGAGGTCAGCCGCAGTAGGGTTTTAGTCATGTCGGGATTAGTATAAATAGAGAGTTGGACTCTCTATTTAGTACACATCACTGATACACTCAGGTGTAGCACATAGTTGAGGAAGGAGAAGACACTAGGGCTAGAGAAGAAGAAGGTTACTGCTGTTGGGAGTGCATCTTATTGTTTTGCAGTTTTATCTTTTGTGTTGATTCTATCTCTGAGGAAGTTGCGGAGTTTTCTCCATTTATGGTTTCCCTAAGGAAAAACACTGTGTTCATTGTCTCTTGTGTTTGATTGCTGTGCTTGTTGTTCTGTCAGTTAAAGATCTATATAATGCTAGCTTAAATGTTGAAAAATTAACATGGTATGAGAGCTAACCTAAGAAGAAGACACTATGCAGCTACGGGAACTAGGGATTCCTACTTTGTGGATCTCTCTCCATAGGTTTTTAGCAAAAGTAAGGTGGAATAACTCTCCTCCTTAGCATGCATCTGTTTGTCAAAGAAGAATCCAATTCTGGGGTTTTTCAATTTTGGACCTGTCACTACTGCCGAAAATTAGGGATTTTCATAGAAGAGGAATTTTTTAGTGAGCCTAGGCCTAGATTGATATCCTCCCCAAAATCAAAGTTAGGGATAAATTTCAAGGAATTTGGGTGGACACAACTCGAGAAAAGAAAAACCCTAATTTTCTCCTGAACCAGCTCTACAGGATTTCAGCTCAAATTCAGATCCAACATCTTGACTTGGTAAGATCTAAAATATTTGATATTTCAATTTGAGGTTCTTAGTTAAGATGTCTCATCATACCAAGCTTGATGAAAATCTTGAGGGAGTTGATAACTTCCGAGCCTAGAAGTACAGGATCTCCCTCGTCCTGGAAAAAAAATAGTTAGACTCCTACATCCATGAGGAGGTTCCAGTTCGAGACGAAGATGAGGCTAATGCCTTGCATAAGAAGAAGTCAGTTATGGTAAAGAGGATCATTGCTGATTCTATCAAGGATCACCTTATCCCACACGTGTCCTCTCTCAAGACACCTAAAGCTATATTTGATGCCCTAACCAAATTGTTTGAAGGGAAGAACATAAACCGAAAGATGACTATGAGAAACTAACTAAAGAATGTGAAGATTCATAATGCAGAAACAATCCAGTCTTACTTCACAAGAGTTTCTCAGATCAAGGAACAACTAGAAGCACTATATGAAGAAGTGGAAAATGCAAATATTATGATGACTACCTTGGATGGCCTTCTTAGGTCATGGGATTCTTTCATCCATCCAAGGAATATGTGCTAGAAAGAAGTTAGTCAAATTCAATAGACTATGGGAAGAGTGCTATCAAGAAGAAGCTCAGATAGCAGCTTGATAAGAAAAGATGGGAAGTGAAGATCAAGCTCTCATAGTACACCCCAAATCACACTCCAAGACAACCAAAAGAAGATATCATTACTTCAGAGGTAAGCACTCTCACAAAGATAACACTAGAAAAGATTTATCTAGGATCATATGTTATACATTTGATGAAGGAGGACACTATGAAATGAATTGTCCTAAGAAACAAAAGATAACAAAGAGGAGCAACAAAAGAAGACATCATGCTCATGCTGCAGAGGATGATGAACCATCCAAGAAAAGAACGAGATATGAAAGTGAAGATTCTTCAAGCGAGGATGAATATGTTTTGATCTCCACTCTCACAGATAACATTACTCATGGAAGTGATGATTGTCTTATAGGTAGTAGGGCTTCCAAACATATGACTGGATTCAATGAATCCTTTGTAATACTGTGAGAACATGAATCACCTCACAAGGTGAAGCTAGGAGATTACTATCAATATCCAGTAAAAGGTAGTGGGGAATATTCCTATAAGCTAGACTCTGGAAAGTCTCTAACAATGAAAGAAGTATTAATTGTACCAGGACTCAAGAAGAACCTCCTCTCCATATCGGCATTAGATGCAAAAGGAATGCGGGTTGCATTCATAGATGGTCAAGTCATCATGTGGTCAAAAGGAAAGACTATCAATGATGTAGTAGTGATTGGAGAACAAGAATAAATATTGTAAAAATTAAAGAGCCATTGAAAACAAGCTTTTTTCCATGACACAGTAGAGCCAAGTGAACTTTGGAATAGAAGGATTACACATGTCCATTACAGAGCACTACCTATTGCAAGCAAAGTTGTTGAAGGTCTTCCAGAAATCCAAGAAAAACATGATGGGGTCTGCAAAGGATGTGCGAAAGGAAAAAATACAAAGAAGACATTTCCAAGTAGTGAAAGCAAAGAAAAAGGAATCTTGGAAATCATCCACTCTGATGTATGCGGTCCTATGTCATCAAACTCACTAAGTAGGTATGCATATTATGTTTCTTTTATTGATGACTTTTCTAGGAAGACATGGGTATACTTCATGAAGAAAAAAGATGAAGTATTTAGCAAATTCAAGGAATCCAAAGCCTTGATCGAGAACCACACTAAAAATAAGATCAAGATCCTTCGATCAGATAATGGCGGAGAATTCACTTCAAATGAATTCAAAGAGCTATGCAAAGAATCGGGGATTAAGAGGGAGTTGTCCACTCCTTATAATCCACAATAGAATAGGATTGCAGAGAGGAAGAATAGAACTATCATGGAAGCTGCAAGAGCAATGCTTCATGATCAAGACCTTCCTATGCATCTTTGGGCGGAAGCTACCAGAACAGCGGTGTATGTACAGAACCGTACTCCACATAGAGTACTCAAGAACAAGACTCCTAAAGAAGTATTCTCCATCAAGAAACCAAAAGTTAGCCATCTCAGAATATTCGGTTGTCTAGTGTACATACACATTCCAAAAGAGAAGAGAACAAAGTTAGATCCTTCAGGAAAGAAGGGTATATTTGTGGGATACTCTGAAAGCTCGAATGCTTACAGAATATATTTCCCAAGATACAAGAAGATTGACATCAGCAGAGATGTAACATTTGATGAAGACACAGATTACAACAAATCCAGAAAGAGACCTGCTGAAGAACTTGAAGAGTTAAGAGCACCCAGAATTCATGATACAACCATGAACAAAGAAACTCAAGAAGAAGATCGAGAATTTGAAGAACCACAAAGACCTGTAGATCCACCTCTGGAGAAGAATCCTAATAAGAGGAAACCTACTTGGGTACGAGAACTTATCCAAGGTGCAGAAATATATGGGGCTCCAGAAGAGAATCACATAGAAAGAAAGAGAACCAGATCTTGCTTTGGGTATGTAGCATTACTATGTGATTTTATTGATAAAGAACCTTCCATTTATGAAGAAGCGGTAGAACGAAAATAATGGAAGGATGATGTGATCAAAGAATACCAATCAATCATGAAGAATGATGTTTGGGATGTTGTCCCAAGACCAGATGGGAAGTGATTTGTAACTTCCAAATGGATCTACAAGATCAAACATGCTACAAATGGTAGCATTGAAAAATATAAGGCAATATTTGTGGCTTGGGGTTTCTCTCAGAAAGAAGGAATAAATTATGAAGAAACCTTTGCACCTATAGCTAGATACACTTCCATCAGATTAGTACTTGCTCTGGCTACAGTGATGAAATGGAAGATACACCAGATGGATGTCAAGACTGCTTTCTTGAATGGTGTAGTGGAAAAGGAAGTGTATGTAGAACAGCCACTTGGTTCTGAGACACATGACAGGGAGTCTCATGTATGCAGATTGAAGAAAGCCATGTACAGTCTGAAATAGGCACCTAGGACATGGTACGGAAAAAAATAGCTTTCTATCTAGTTTGGGCTTTACCAAGAGTAAAGTAGATTTCAACCTTTACTACAAGGTTGAACATGGCAACCCAGTGATACTTCTACTATATGCAGATGATCTGTTTGTGACAGGTATGGATGTGTTGATTGCTGATACGAAGAGAAAGCTTTTTGTTGAGTTTGAAATGAACGACTTGGGTATGAAGCATTATTTTCTAGGTATGGAAGTGTGGCAGAGTGTGGATGGAATCTTCCTTGGATAAGGGAAGTATGCAGTTTAGATCCTAAAGAGGTTTGGGATGATGGACTGCAAGACTATGGCCACACCTATGGCATAAATCCTGAAGGTATTGAGTGACGCTTCATCAGAGTCAGTTGATGCTACGATGTATCGTCAGATGATTGGGTCATTAATCTACCTGATGAACCCAAGAGAAGACATTTGCTTTGCTGTGAACACCTTGAGCTAGTTCTTGATAGATCCGAGAAATGTTCACTTGATTGCTACAAAGCATATTCTGAGGTACCTGAGGGGTACAGTTAATTATGGGCTCAAGTACGATGTGAATTAGAAGATTAACCTAGAAGGTTATGTTGAATTAGATTGGGCAGGTAGTCCCATTGATAGGAAGAGCACTTGAGGGTGTTACTATAGTATAGGATCAGGTTTGATCTCTTGGTTAATAAGGAAGCAATCTTGTGTGGCACTGAGTACAGCTGAAGCAGAGTATGTTGCAGGTTGTTCAACTATTTGTGAGGAAGTATGGCTATGAAGGCTACTATCTGATTTATTTGATCTCTAGATGGATGCTACTTGTATACATTGTGACAACCAAAGTTGCATGAATTTGTCAAAAATCCCAGTGTTGCATGACAAGTCAAAGCATATCGAGATCAAGTATCATTATATTAGGGATATGGTGCAGAGGGGAGTAGTGAAGGTCTAGTATGTTGTGATGGAGCAACAGATAGCTGATGTGTTGACGAAGCCATTGGCCAGAAGGAAGTTCAAGTACTTCAGTGAGAAACTTGGTGTTCTCTAGATTGAGGTTTCCTCCAAGGGAAAGTGATGAGCCCCATATGCCTTTCTGACGAGGGCGTAGGATTTGGTTCCTACCAGGTCAGATGTGAGTTCATGACTTTTTTACAAGGGTGTAGGATTTGGTTCCTAGTAGGTCAGATGTAAGTGCAATGTCCTTCCATCATTATGAGCACAATGTGTTCCTGCCTGGATGGATGTAAGTGTAGAGCCCTTCCATCATTGTGAGAAGGATGTGTTCGTGCCTAGAAGGATGTAAGTGCATATCCCTTCCATCATTGTGAGTAGGATGTGTTCCCACCTGGATGGATGTAAGTGCAGAGCCCTTCCATAATTGTGAGCATGATGTGTTCCCGCCTGGATGGATGTAAGTGAGGAGCTCTTCCATCATTGTGAGTAGGATGTGTCCCCCCATGGATGGATGTGAGTGATGTGCCTTTCTGATGAGTAGGTCAGATATAAGTGATGAAGAAGACCTACATGGAGGCTAGGTTTATAACCAACATGAAAAATGGTTGGCTCTGTAGAACTTCCTGTGATGAGAAGAATCATGAGATAGCGCATATGATGATGATCCAGATCAAGCTATGATCTAGATCTAGTTATGATGACTCTGAAAAATCCAAATAGAGTGATGATCTAGATCCAGCAGTGATGATCTAGATCAAGTGATAATCCAAATCCAGCAGTGATGATCAAGATTGAGTGATGATCTAGATCCAATAGTGATGATCTAGATCCAGTAGTGATGATCTATATCAAGTAATGATCCACATCCAATGATGATGATCTAACGATTTTCAAGATCAAGTATGATCCAGTGACGATGATCCAAATGGAGTGATGATCCAGATCCAGATGAAGATGACTAGAAGATGCAAATTACGAGAAGATCCAAATAAGAAGACCAATGATGAAAATTTTGTCAAGAGAATACCTTTCTAGTTAAGAGGGAGTGTTGATGTAATTTTAACTTCATAATGTATTCATCTATGTATCTTATGTATTGTAACCCAATGTTTATTCTGAGATGTATCTATAATGTAATTGAGTCATGTTTTCATGCCCCAATGTTTCGATCAGGAGGATCAATAATGTAAACAAGTCATGTCAAGTCATTGTGGGTAACCCTCCTATTGTCTAAGTGTTAAAGTCCATGTAGTTCCGGGGTACTAGGATTATTAGACTCTCCTAGTAGAGGTCAGCCCTAGTAGGGTTTTAGTCATGCCAAGATTAGTATAAATAGAGACATGGACTCTCTATTTAGCACACATCACTTACACACTCAAGTGTAGTGCATAGTTGAGCAAGTAGAAGACACTAGGGCTAGAGAAGAAGAAGGTTACTGCTCTCGGGAGTGCATCTTACTGTTTTGGGGTTTTTCCTTTTGTGCTGATTCTATCTCTAAGGAAGTTGTGGGTTTTTCTTCATTTATGGTTTCCTCAAGGAAAAACACTGCGTTCATTGTCTCTTGTGTTTGGTTGTTGTGTTTGTTGTTCTCTCGGTTAAAGATCCGTATAATGCTAGCTTAAATGTTGAAAAACTAACAAAAAGTGCAAAAGAAGTATTTTGTTTTTTAAATTTATTAAGAAAATTTCATTTGTTTCCCAAAAAGGGAAACAAATTTTGAGTAGCATTTGTTTTTGAAAATTTTTACATCATATTTTCTTTTTTTTTAGTCAAATCACCATGAGTTGTACTTTTGCCACCATGAGTAATAAAAACCTTAAAAAGAACATTATAAATTAAAATATATTACAAAATTTTTCTTTCTAGGGTCTACATCAACTAACTTAGGCTAGGATATTGGATTAGGAGATCTTTAACCTTCCAAGATCATTTAAACGTGGACTTAGTGGCTTATCATTATGTAAATCCAAGTTTGCAAGAGATAAACTAGAAAGCTCCTCTAACATAGGAGTTAAGCATGAGCTCCTGTGAGGACTTAGCTATAGAGATACCTTTGCAATACTTCATTCAAGCATATACCAAGATTGTTATGCATTCGAGGGTTGATTCAGTATCAGATTGGGCCCCGTGAGGTGCAAGTGTTGCTTGAATTTCAAGCTTAGATACGATCTTCATGCACACCAGTCACACATGTGACTCTTCCACCAAAATATTGTTGTATGCTTGGTAGCCTTAGTATCTGTACATTAGGATTATTTCACACGTGACGCTTGAAGGCTACTTCCACTATACCTAGGGAAAAATTGGAAACCCTGGATAAATATGTGGTAGGGGAGTTTGGTGATTCAAATGCTTGCACATAGAAACATTATCACAGGATCCCAGGTAAATGTTTTTCAATATTCACTAGTTTTTTCTCGACCCTAATAATCCCATATGCTCCATTGGAAGGTGTATCTTTTACATGCTTGTTTTTGTGATACTTAGGGTTTTTTAGTAGTGTGCTTTGTGGTATGCTTGTGATTTGTATTAACTTTAGGTGTGTGATTTAAATCTTTACCTATGGAGGATCAACCTCATTGTATGTCTAGAAGGTTGCAAAGAATTCCTTTGCTTTCAATATTGGAGCCTCGAATGCCACCTCAAAGGCGGAGATTGGACAGAAACGATTATTCTAAATCAACTAGTGTCAGTGAAGTTCCATGTGAGCAAAAACTTAGATACAATAAAATAGATCTTTCATTAGTAGAGATCATAGATTTGTAGGCTGAAGAGTTTGCAAGAAACTCTAGTACACCTCTTACTAAACTAAGAGACCCTATCTTGGTGCAAATTTGTCCTTTTGTTTCACATAGAGTTAGTGTTCCTTTGATTTCAGTTATGTCTAGTTCAAGAGAAGGTATAGGGGGAATGTATACAACCACCTTAGCCATGATAGATAGTGGATTCTCTTCTTCATTGGTGACTGATCCACAGCCAAATGCACCCACTGCACCTGTTGTGTTGTTGAATTTTTGAACTCATGTTTCTCTAAGTGCTGGAGTGGATAGTCCCTTGGAACCTTCAAACAATGTTGCTTCGTCTAGTGGGCTTGTTACTGGGATACCCAGTGCACCCTTTACCTCTTCTCCCTTTGTCCAAAACACTCAAAGTGGTCCTAGTGATTCCACCTCAATTTTTTAAATATTTTTGTGGTATGGAAGACAAATTCCTACATCCACACTTTATATAGGCCCCTCACCTACTTATGTTGGTGTGTCATCTCAGAGCCACAACTATTTTTTAGGGTTCCGTTTTTAGACTTCTAGTCAAGTTTCAGCTACTCCATTTAGAAGCTCTAGCTTTTCAATTTTTAGTGGGGGAATCTCATCTTCTGTGTCTGCAACTCTAGCTTCAGCTAGAACTAGTTGAACATACTATCACACACCACAAGTTAGCAATCTTTTATATTTTGTATGAAATCGATTTCAAAACCTTGGTAATTCATTACAGATGGTGGTTGTGACAAACCCCAACCTCTCTTTCAGGAACCCTCGTGCAGGAACTTCCTCGCCCCAATTTCCCCAATATCAAACCCCGTTTAGGCCAATACTACCATTGATCACAAATTTAAACATGTCATACTTATAAAAACTCATGAATGGCCATATGCTCCACAATATGACTTAGCCACTAGTCCCAATCAAATTATCTTAGAGCATCCTTAAGTTTGAATGGAAAACTAGAGAGGACGCTAGTGACCATATTAAGAAGTTCTGTTTGTGGTGATCCTCCAACTCATTGAATGATGATTCGATTCGGTTGAGTCTATTTCAACAAATTCTAACTAGTGTAGGGACTAAATGGTACATTGAACTTACATGTATCACCTACAACTGGTTTCTTGACTTAGAGACCATTTTCTTGAACCACTTCCAATTTCATGTTCGATATGATGACAATACATATGGTAATTCATTACAGATGGTGGTTGGGGGAAATCCCAACCACTCTTTTGGGAGCACTGGTGTGGGAACTTCCTCTCCCTAGACTACCCAATGTCAAACCCCCGTTAGGGAAATACTACCATTTATCACAACTGTAAACTTTCTAGACTTATTGAAACTCATGAATGACCCTGTGCACCACGATCCGACTTAGGCACCGGTCCCAATCAAATTATCTTTGGGAATTTGTAAGTTTGAAAGGAAAACTAGATAGAACCCTTGTGACCTTGTCACGAAGTTCCATTTGTGGTGCTCCTCCAACCTTGTGAATGATTATTCAATTCAGCTGAGGCTATTTCAACAAACTCTAACAAATGTAGCGGCTAAATGGTACGTCGAACTTCCATCTGCCTCCTACGACAATTTTCTTGACTTAGCGACTGTTTTCTTGAACCACTTTGAACTTCATGTCTGCTATGATGACGATGCAGACCTTTTTTGGACTTTTCAACAGAATATGGCCACTCACATATCTGACCATATTTAGGAGCGGATAAGAAGGAAGAGGCTCATAAAAGAAAATATTCCTTGTGAATTCCTTTTGGGATGGTTTCTTAAGTCTTTGTTGTCATATATTTCGAAGGATGTTTCAACATCGGGAGTGACCTAAGAGGACGATGACATATTCAAGGCCTAGTAGCTAGATTTGATGTATGATTAATCTGGGATTATTTACAAAAGAATTCTTGATGCGCCAAGGTTCAATACAAACATTGCTAAACAAAATTCTAGACCACATGCTGATGGGATGGTTGGTTCAGTAGAAACATCAACTATAGAGTTGCTAGACAAATAGATTCATGGATATCAATGAAATAATATGCAACAGAGGCAGCTAAGGTTGTCGCTCCCTCATCACAGAATACAAATTTTGTTGCACAATCTACCCAAAATGGAACTCAACATCCCGGCAGGAAAAAGAACAAGGGTAAGAAGGGTAAGTGGAATCAGAATAAGTAGAAACCGATCAATAATTTTGAGGGGTTAAGATAAATAAATAGAAGGTTAATTTTCCTTGTGATTTGTGTGAGGAAAATCATGTAAACTATCAATTTCCCTTTAGGGATCAAGCACAGAAGTTGTTGAAATAACAACAACCTATCGTCCTGAAGGATCTGTTCCCTCAAGGACAGAATGCAACTTCTAGTGATCCAAAGAACACTCAAAGCACACAAAATTCTCCTATGATTTATATATCATATATAAATATGGTATGATCCAATACTTTATTAAAAACTAGAGCCATGAATTATGAAATAGAGGCTCTGTTGAAACATAAGCAAACTATCGAAACTTCAACCCCACTTTTGATTGCAAAAACGATTAATCTATGTTGAAAATACTGAAAGGTGTTTTCAAAAAGAAGTTTCACAACCCTAACACGAGGGTTGATTTTAACTACTGAGTAGTGGAATACTTATCCCAAGCACCCTATGAAATCTCATCCTTAGAAGTTCTCCAAAGTTGTCCTTCACAGTGAGATACACTTTTGGAAGCCATAGGAAATATGGAATCTGCGAGCCTAATGGCTAAGTTTAATATCTTTTATTTAAAACAACGCCTACCTTACCATGCGGCCTTTTCAATCAATGTAGTCCATGGCAGAAAAACCATTGGATGAATACTAAAGGATGAAGCTTCATCCACATGTGTGATGTCCATTTCATGTTGGAAGGATTTGGGATCCCCTGAGTTGATCCCATCTAACACTTTGTTGATTGATTTCGAAGAAAGATATTTTTGTCCACATGGTATCATACGATATTTTGAAATAAAACTAGAAGGGAAAGCAGTCTGTACAGAAATCGAATCTATAGATGCTCTGTTGGACTATAATTTTATTTTGGGGAGAAGTTGGACCTATGCAATGTGCATTATTCCATTGTCCATTTTCTGAGTCCTTGTGTTTCCACACGAAGGATAGTTGGTGATTGTTGACCAACTGACATATACTCTAAAAGGTCGTATGGAGACTTCAAAGTCTAGCATACCATTAATTGATCAATTGTTCCCAATGAATGAAAGTTTGGAATTTAGGATGTATACATTGTTTATGGGAAATTTTGAAATGCATGCTCCTATAAACTAATTAGGTTTCACGAGTTTAGGGAAGAACGTCTACACAATTGTAGATAGAATGGGCCCATGGGTTCTCCCTTCAGAAGAAGAACCTCAAGTTCCCTTATCAGCATAATAGGTAGCTTATCAAGCTATATTCAATTCTATTGTTGTTTCCATCATGACTCCTTCTGTCTTAGAGGATTCAGATGAAGCTTACTTGCCCGCATGGGCAGAGAAATCTGCATATTCGTATGGTTGCTTGGATAGGGTTTTTCCTTATGACGAAGCCATTCTAGAAGCCATGATAGGACCCAAGAATATTTTTGAATACTAAAATCACAAGTCCTATTTTCTTCCAACCCTGAGTAGGATAGAAAATTCTAAGTTCGATGTGAGACTACCTGAAGGTATTGATCAACCTGTGAATCCTTTGTAGAAGGATGGACTACTTTTTGAGGGGAATATGGAAAACATTTCAACCACAATACTGATCAATATCTCTATAAAACTGGATGTTGTGGAAAACTTGCATATCAGAGAAAACTCTTCTCCGAAATAGATTGTCACTTATGATGCCTTATTTGAGGAATATTGGGATGTTTTTTCTTGGACTTAGGAGGATATTCCCATCCTCAACCTATCAATTGTAGAACATGAAATCAGAAATTACCCTAACATTAAAGCCATTCAACAAAATCTTAGACCTGTTAATCTACAGAAAGCGACAATCGTTAAGGATGAAGTGAAAAAATTGTTGAAATCTAGTTTCATATACCCTATCTCTCTTACGGAATGGGTATCCAAGAAGGGGACCATAAGCGTCTATACTGATTTTCAGGACTTAAACAAGGCATGTCCAAAGTACAACTACCCGATGTCATTCATTGATTATATTATTGATGCATGTGCAGGTAGCGATATTTTGTCATTTATGGATGTTTTTTCGGCATATATCTAGATCCATATCAAACCCAAAGACCAGCACAAAACTTCCTTCATCTTCCATTGGGGTACATTTGTGTACAAAAATATGTCTTTTGGCTTGAATAACACTGAGGAAACCTTTCAACACAAAATGAACATTTCTTTCCATGATATTAAGCACATTTTTAAATTGTACCTAGATGATCTGCTGGCATATTCTCGCAAGAGGAAGGATCACCCATACCATCTTTGGTTTATTTTTGAAATATCCAAATATTGAAAGATTTGCTTAAATCCCCATAAGTGTGTATTCTGTGACGAGTCAGGGTGACTTTTAGGTTTCATAGTTTCCAAAAAAGGCATAAGGGTCAATTCATTGAAAGTAGAGGCGATGGTTAATATGACTCCTCCTTGAACTATCAAACATATACAAAGTCTACAAGGAAAGTCAATATTTATCCATTTTTTTATTATGACCTATGCCAATATCACTAAGGTCTTCATGCGCTTCCTTAAGAAAGACACTCCATTTATATGGGACAAATACGCACAACAATCCTTCCAGGAATTGAAGAAATAATTGCTATCTAATCCTATTTTCGCCCATCAAATTACATGAAGGAATTCATATTGTATCTTGATGCATCTGAGTCTACTATAGGTATGGTGCTATTTCAGGACAATGAAGGCCCCAAGAACACATTACCCACTATCCCAATCGTGCTTTCGCTATACATGAACTTAGACATTCGCATGTCAACAAAATAGCTTTGGCGACTATCTATGTCACCCATAGTTTGAGACACTACATTCTACTTGTTAAATTATTGTAAATTCAGAAGATATTCTATACTACTTTTGTTGTATGCTCCTTCAGAGATATTATTCCTCCATTCAGAGATATCCTTGACGTAATTGGTCATGTAAGAGTCATGAGGTAAACCCTCTGTTATAAGTTGGGACAATAGAACCCACAAAAGTAATATATAAAATGTAGTTTGAGTCCCCCAAGGTAGGTCGGCCCTAATTAGGGAACCTGACCAACTTAGTTAGTTAGTTAAGGCACTCACCCAATGAATATAAATAGTTGAGTCTCCTCTCTCATTCTTACACATCTTACACTTGAGTATTGTGCTGGAGAGAGAGAGAGAGAGAGAGAGAGAGAGAGAGAGAGAGTCTACCGTGGATGATGAGAAACTATTCTTGTTGTTTGGGTTTTACACTATACTTGTTAAATTCTATACTCATGAAGTTTTGCTGGGTTTTCTCCCTTGTGGTTTCCCCAAGAAAAATATTTGTGTTCTCTTGTGTTGTTACACTTGTCTTTCTTTCAATGATCTTTTGCTTATGGTTATGATGTTATAATGCTAAATGTATCTAGATATTGTATAACCATTAGAAATATAACATGGTATCAGAGACAACTTGAAATAAGTCTTTGTCCAGCTGAAACAGTCATGCAACTACAACTACTGAAGGTTAGAGTTTCATTCTTGAAAACCCTAGAAGATAAAAACTAGTCACATTGGGACTTTCATTATAACTTGTGATTAGAGAAGGATCAAAAGCTGAAACTTTGACAGGAAAAATAATTAATATGTGTGCACCCTTTGTAAATGTTTCTACCTCATATTCACTATAAAATAGGAGGTATGATTCCTCCAACTCATTCTTCCAGCCTCTCCCAGAATCCATCATTAAATAGGTGACCTAGGGATAATTGCAATATATCGGGCTAAGAATGTCCAAATGAAATTTCACAAGATTTTACAAATAGTAAATATACTTTAGTTTATGTGGTAAAATTTTCATACCCCGAAGGTGAACCAATGACACCTTTTAGTCCTTACAAGTTCTCTATGCTGAATAATACTTAAATACGTCACCTTGGGAAACTTCGCATAAGTGGCACCTAGTGAATCCAATTATGATCTAACGTGTGGGGTGAGAAAGATGACAGACTAGGCTACCTGAAGATGATGTTTCATATGTTGAGGAGCAATAAATTCAGAGATATAGCATAAACAAAATCATTCAATTCTGTAAAAGAAATGAGGCAAAAAATAGGGCTTGCTGTTCCAGGCACTTCCCTTAACCAATCGGTTCAAAACGGGGACCATCAAAATCGCCCTAGGAGGTCACATCTTTCTATGTAGTAAGTTTCTCATTTTTTGGACTTTCAATTTTTTACCAAACACTATTTCCAGAGAAAAATAGGGCATCAAATATTATTCAGTTATGTCCACTGTTTTGGGAAAATAAGTATGTTGCTCAGCTCTCCTTGAGGAGGCACATATTTATATCTAATCATATATGAAAGATAATGAAGTTGAAAAAATTAGGGTTTCTTTGTCAACCCTAGGTCCAGCAGAAGTAGTCTTCCAGAAGAGCCTTCAAGCAACCATCAAGTTGAAGCAATATCACTGGTAATTTCTATCCTCTTTATTTCCATTTGAGGTTCTCATTTTTATGACAAAACATACCAAGATTTAGGACAAGCTTGAAAGAGTAGAGAACTCCTAAACATGGAATTATATAGTGCTTCTCATACTTGAAGAAGCATGACATGGAGAACTATGTGAAAGAAGAAGTTGCAGATCCAAATGGAGATGATGTTGAAGCAAAAGAAGGACCTAGTCAAAACAAATATGAGTATTGTCGTCTCCATTGGATCTCACATGTATCATCCTTGAACACTCTCAAGGATATGTTTGATGCAATGAACAACATGTACAAATATGACCTTGAGAACTTAACTCAAGGATGTGAAGGTTCAATGTCAGAAAACATTCAATCTTTCTTCACAAGAAGATCTTAGCTCAAGGAGAAATTAGAAATATTTGAAGAGAATGTCAAAGAAGCTGAAGCATAAATTACAATTTTGAATGATATTCCAAGTTCAGTCAAGATATTTGTTAGTAGGATGAACACATATGGAGGAGTGCATGTAAGAATAATATTGACTGATGGAAAAAGAAGAAGATATGACCATCAAACTCTAACAACTCATGCTAAGCAAATAAAGAACAAGAAGGAATAACATTCCTGCAAAGAATAGAATGACATCTCACCACTCAATAGTTCAGTTGTGATGAGAAAGGACACTTTGTGAAAGAATGTCCCAAGAAGGAAGAATGAAAGGATGATATGATCTATAATTACTAGTCACTCATACAAAATGATGTTTGGATATGATTTCAAGGCATGAAGGGAATTTTTATGAAGCCTTCCAAGTAGATCTACAAGATCAATTGTACCAAAGATCAAAGTATCAAAATATACGAAGCAAGGTGCATGGTTTCTATCAAAAAGAGAGACTTGATAATGTCAAGACACTGCTCTAGGGGCTAGAAACACCTCTTCAGTTATATATATTACACTAGACATTTGGTGTAATCAAAGTAGAAGAGCAAATCAATAAACCTATATGGTTTGATACTCTCTATAGAGAACCACATGTGCACAAAACGAGTTGTACAAGATTAGTAGGAACTCATGGGATATCACAAACAATTACATAAGGAGCTTGACGATTAAATAGAATGATGGAGATCCCAACCTTTAATACAAGGTTGAAGATAGAATCCTATAAAGGACAAGAACTTCATAAATGGGTGCAAGATAAAACTTGCAACAAAGTTCCAGATCAAGGATATTGACATCTAGTGACCTTGACAGGTGACATAGATGGATCCAAAGAAGAATAGTAGTAGATAAGGCTACATGTCACTCCAATGTACTAATACAGAGGTAGGGGGATGATAGTGCTCCATCTCGTCAGGAGTGACTACAGTAGATCTCAAAGCTAGAGAATCTTGACATGATTAGATGCATGATTAAATCGAGAGGACATTTTACTTATCCAAGTAAAATATGCAAGAAAAATGGTGCAGTACGTAAATGGTACTGTAGAGCTATGATGATTCTAGTTAAATCCTCAAGAAATTAGGAATATGATGTAGAAGAATTATACTGATGAAGATGAATATTATACACTTATGCATTTCATCATTGGATAGTAAGGGATGCATTGCTAGGACACACAGACACAGTTCTATGTGATCTGTGTTGTAAGAAGACTTTCTCAGTATTTTCGATCATGAGAAAGATAGGAACAAGTCCATAGAATCAGACGATGAAGTTTAACACATTGGAAGAGACTCAAGTAATTCATGAAGATAGATATCAAGATGGATTCTACCAAACAAACAAAGATAAGTATTTGAATTATGATTTCCTATATATCTCTTTGTGCAATATGTGTACATAAATATGTTTCTAGATTCAGGAAATGTATTATGCATATTAGAATATTTGTATTTTACTACTAATATGAACAGGATGGCTAAGTGGATTATGTTGATGTACAACGTTCCATTACTACTTATGAAACCTCCTGTATGAAATAATCGAAGGCATATAGAAAGTTACCATATGTATACGGGATATAGATGATTGTTGTATTAGCAGAAATAGCTGCATGATTATATGACATATATCTTTATCCATGAGAATTGTTCATTATGAATAAATATATTACAAAATGTTTCTAATCATACACTTGTATTTGACTTGTAGGAAGGATTGTATGAAATTACCTACTAGAGAACAAATGATGAAGTTTCAGATGTGTGATAGAGTTATAGATAAGAATGATGCAGCTATAAATACACAAAAGAAGAATGATGCAGTTACATATGCACAAAATAAGAATAATGCAAGTTCTAAATGTACAATGTAGGTGCATATGTAAAAAATGATAATGTTAAAGAACAAGTTGCAGAAGGGAGATGTAAATATCAAGTATGTTGCTACAAATGACCAAGTAGCGGATGTGTTGACCAATCCTCTGTATCGTGTAAAGTTTGAATACTTTCGATACAAGATTGGTGTAGTCCGAAAGGACCTCTCCCGAAAGAGGGAGTGATAGTAGATGATGGTTGTAGTGGTGAGTAGCTCATTCTAGAGGAGATAAATAATGGATAGGATTGTTTGGCCTGAAAGGGTTAGTAACTCAGTCAAGGCTTATTGATCCTAGGTGTTATAGCTTATTTTACCACACATGGTAGATCACATATTTATGGCCTTCCATGTCCCTCTGCAAACTCTTTGGACCCCATGGACCATTTTTGTACCTTTGATGTTTCCAATATCATCCCTAAAAACATGCATTATTTTCCATACATGACTGTTAAACCTATTCTCGCGTATATATGCGGATATGACCCCTAAACCCGCGTACATCGGGATATGTGCAAAACGACAAATAGTTTTGGAGTTTTCCATGATGTGGAGCCGAGTCACTTGTCTCTTGGCCTTCCATATGCCTTGATATCACTCGTATTCGATCTTACATTACCCCATTGATGTACTATATAAGGAACCCTTTGGATACATTGAAGGGGAGAGGAATTGAAGAGCAAGAAAACTATAGTCCATTGTTGCCAAAGCTTATACTTGAGTCTGAATCCCTTTGTCCCTTTGAGCAATTTGTGTTCTTCCCAAGCTTTCCTTTTCTTTTGAGAGATGGAGGATTGAAGGGGTGGAGGCCCAGGTGGAGGACTCAGTTTATCTGGTTTGTAGATGTGCCAACAGAGGTTGTCATTCTTGTAATCTCTGATTTATATTAATAGAAATATATTTTCCTGTCCAATAATGTGTATTTAAATGAATATTGAATCCATGGATGATTTTAAATGCTTATATGTTATTGATTATATATGCTAAAGTAGGTCTAACACAATTATATAGCATGCTTTTCTTGTTTTCCTATTGTTGAGAGAGAAAATTGCTAACACAAGCGAGATTGGAAAAGCTCAATGGGGATCTACATCAACCATCCAGAATAAGACATTTTTCAAGATCCTTTAGTGTTAGATGTTTATTTGTCTTGCATATTGGGAAGGGATTGATTTCCACGGTTACTCTGTCTGTTGTGGTACCCCAAGCCATAGGAATTTTTCTCCATAATAGAATACCATTTGAGATTAGTATTCGAAAGATGTCGCCATTACCAAGTTAGGTTAAATCCTCATAAGTGCATCTTTTTCATTACTGTTCGTCACTTGCTAGGGTTCACTGTATCCAAGGAGGGCATAAGAGTCTATCCCTTAAAGGTTGAGGCAATACTTCAACTGTTTCCCGTGCGTAATATTAGACATCTTTAGTGTTTGCAAGGCATGGAAAATTTCTTGCAGAGATTCGTGGTCAATTTCAGCAATTTGACTAAAGGCTTTATGCGTATTTTAAAGGACACTACTTTTTGTTGGGATAAACGAGCCTAGGAGTCCTTTGATGCTCTTAAGTGACCCTTAGCATCGACCCCTGTGCTTAGTCCACCTGACTATAGCCGCATTTTTTAGATTTATGTGGCCATGTCCACGGAGATGGTTGGTATGGATTTGGTTCAGGAGGATGAGGACCTCCACGAGCATGTCATATATTATTCGAGCTAAAACCTTGTTGATGCAAAAATCCATTATTCCCATGTGGAGAAACTTGCTTTGGCAACCATTCATGTGGTTCAGAGATTGAGACTTTACATTCTCCTTCACTAGACCTTGGTTGTAGCTCATGTCAATCCATTTCAGTTCATCCTCACTAGAAGGATGATCGAGGTAAAATACAATAAGTGGATTTTTATTTTGCAAGAGTTCGATCTCAAATTCATTTTGGCGAAATTGAAGAAATCATTGATCTTTGTAGATCTCATATCTAATTTTCCAAGTGTGGAGGAGGAGGAGGTTTATGAGGATACGTTTGTTGATGAGCATAATTTCCTTATCTCAACTTTGGACCCATGGTACAGGGATATCATTGTATATTTGCAAACGTTGAAGGTCACTACTCACCTTTCACGATATGAGCGACGTTGATTACATCATGTAGCTAAGAACTACCTTATAGTGGATAACACTTTGTACCACCTTGGGGTAGATTCCATTTTACGTCATTCTTTAACCCATGATGAGGTTGAGGTTGTGCTGAATGATTGCCATAGAGGCACATGTGGTGGTCATTTATCTCGGATTTCTATAGCCCAAAAAATATTGAGAGTGGGATATTTTTGGTCATCGATCTTCAAAGATTGTGTCAATGCGGTCAAGAAGTGTCACCCTTGTTAGGGATTTTCATGCAATATTCACTCGCATCCTACCCCATTTAATCCTATTATCACTGCTAGTCCCTTCACCAAGTGGGGGATTGACTTCATGTATTGCAATCCATCTTCGGCTGGGGGGCATCATCACATTATAGTGGCTGTCAATTATTTCATGAAATGGGTAAAGGCTATGCCCACAATTAAATCCGATGATGAGACAGCAACGCATTTCATTTTCAACCAAATTATTACTTGGTTTGACATTCTGAAAGAGCTTGTCACTAACCATGGTAAGAACTTTCAGAATAAAATGATGCAAGAGTTGGCTTCAAAGTTAGGGTATAAGTATGAAAACTTTTCTTCTTATTACCCTCAAGCAAATGGACAAGTTGAAGCAGTGAATAAATCACTTAAGTCTATTCTCCAACGAACCATCACACAAAGCAAGACGAATTGGCATATCATGTCATATTTGCTTTGTGGGCCTATAGAACTGCGGTTAAGACTACCACCAGTTTCTCTCCATGTCAGCTTGTACATGGGGTGGAGTTTGTCTTGCCAGCTGAATGTGAAATCCCTTCATTGAAGCTAGCTATAGATCTTTTACTAGACACTTTCGCATTGGAGGAATGTTGTTTCCACTTAGAGTAGATTGATGAGCAGCGTCGAGATTCTTTATTGGCTCTAGAAATAAATAAGTGTCGCATTAAGGTCCAATATGATAAGTCTGTTCGTTTGAGGAATTTCAGTGAAGGTGATTTGGTCCTTTTGTGGGATCAAGCTAAAGAACCCTTGGGGGAAGGGAGGTTTAATCCCATGTGGCATGGTCCTTATGTAGTCAAACATGTGCTAGAGAAGGGTGCCTATGAATTGGTAGATTATGAAGGGATGGCTTTGGCATAGCCTAGAAATGAGCTCTATCTTAAAAAATACTATGCGTAGTCTTCGGCTAGGGCTTATTGTTGTAGTCAGGAAGGACCTCTCTCGAAAGAGGGAGTGGTAGTAGATGATGGTTGTAGTGGTGAGTAGCTCATTCTAGAGGAGAGACAGTCTGGATAGGATTGTTTGGCCCAAAATGGTTAGTAAGTCAGACAAGGCCTAATTATCCTAGGTGTTACAACTGATTTTACCACACATGGTAGATCACATATTTATAGCCTTCCCTATCCCTCTGTAGACTCTTTGGACCCCATGGACTCACATATTTAGTGTTTGCAAGGCATGGAAAATTTCTTGCAGAGATTCATGATCAATTTTGCCAATTTGACTAAAGGCTTTATGCATATTTTAAAGAAGGACACTAGTTTTTGCTGGGATGAGTGAGCCTAGGAGTCCTTTGATGCTCTTAAGCGAGCCTTAGCATCATCCCCCGTGCTTAGTCCACCTAACTATAGCCGCGATTTTTATATTTATGTGGCCATGTCCATGGAGACGGTTGGTATGGTTTTGGTTCAGGAGGATGAGGAGCTCCATGAGCATGTCATATATTATTTGAGCCGAAACCTTGTTGATGTAGAAATCAATTATTCCCATGTGGAGAAACTTGCTTTGGCCACCGTTCATGTGGTTCAGATATTGAGACATTACATTCTCCTTCGCCAGACCTTGGTGGTAGCTTATGTCAATCCATTTCAGTTTATCCTCACTAGAAGGATGATCGGGGGAAAATACAATAAGTGGATTGTTATTTTGTAAGAGTTCAATCTCGAATTTGTTTTGGTGAAATTGAAGAAATCATTGATCTTTGCAGAGATCATATATGATTTTCCAAGTGTGGAGGAGGAGGAGGTTTATGATGATACATTTGAAGATGAGCATATTTTCCTTATCTCAACTTTGGACCCATGGTACAGGGATATCATTGTATATTTGCAAATGTTGAAGGTCCCTACTCACCTTTCATGAAATGAGTGACGATGATTACATCATGTAGCTAAGAACTACCTTATAGTGGATAACACTTTGTACCACCCTTGGGTAGATTCCATTTTACATCGTTCTTTAACCCATGATGAGGCTGAGGTTGTGTTGAATGATTACCATGGAGGGGTGTGTGGTGGTCATTTATCTGGGATTTCTACAGCCCAAAAAATCTTGAGAGCGGGATATTTTTGGTCGTCAATCTTCAAAGATTGTGTCAATGCGGTCAAGAAGTGTCACCCTTGCCAGGTGTTTGCATGCAATATGTTCTCACATCTTGCCCCATTACATCATATTATCATCGCCAGTCCCTTCACCAAGTGGGGGCTTGAATTCATGGATTGCAATCCATCTTCAGCTTGGGGGAATCATCACATTATAGTGGCTGTTGATTATTTCACGAAATGCACAAAGTCTATGCCCATGATTAAATCTGATAGTGAGACAGCCATGCATTTCATTTTCAACCAAATTATTACTCGGTTTGACATTCTGAAAGAGCTTGTCACTGACCATGGTAGGAACTTTCAGAATAAAATGATGGAAGAATTGGCTTCAAAGTTAGGGTATAAGTAGGAGAACTCCTCTTATTATTACCCTTAAGCAAATGGATAGGTTGAAGCAATGAATAAATCACTTAATTCTATTCTCCAATGAACCATCGCACAAAGTAATACAAATTGGCATATCATGTTATATCCTGCTTTGTTGGCCTATAGAACCACGGTTAAGAATGCCACTGGTTTCTCTCCATGTCAGCTCGTACATGGGGTGGAGTGTGTCTTTCTAGTTAAATGTGAAATCCCTTCGTTGCAGCTAGCTATAGAGCTTTTACCAGACACTTTCGCATTGGAGGAACATTTGGTCCACTTAGAGCAGCTTGATGAGCAGCGCTGAGATGCTTTAGTGGCTCTAGAAGTAAATAAGCATCACGTTAAGGTCCAATATGATGAGTCTATCCGTTTGAGGAATTTTAGTGAAGGTGATTTGGTCCTTTTGTGGGATCAAGCTAAATAACCCTTGGGGGAAGGGAATTTTAATACCATGTGGCATGGTCCTTACGTAGTCAAATGTGTGCTAGAGAAGGGCACCTATGAGCTAGTAGATTATGAAGGGACAACTTTGACGAAGCCTAGAAATGGGCTTTATCTTAAAAAATACTATGCATGATATTTAGCCAGGGCTTATTGTTGTACATTATTGTACATTTTTTTAATCGCATAGTTAGGTTTTCTTATGGTGATTGGGTTTGTTGATTAGCTTTCATTTCTTATGGAAGATGTCGATGGAGTCTTCCGCTCACATAGGATTCGCTGATGGTGCTAGCTGTCACACTGAAAACTCAGCTTCGGCTGCTTGGGTGATTTATACTCCTATGGGTCAAGTATTGTCTTCAGGAGGCATATGTTTACGGCCTTCTTCGAACAATGTTGCTAAATATAGTGCCGTTATCGAGTTATTGCAGGGTGCCATTTAACATGGTGTTCTCTCTCTTGAGGCACGTATTGATTCATAGTTAGTGGTTTCACAGCTTAATGGCTTGTATCATATTAGGGATCGGACATTATTACGAAGATTCTTACATGTGAGATTGCTAGAACGACAATTTGAGAGCATAACATACATACATGTTTCAAGAAATTTTAATCAAGTTGTTGAATCATATGCTAACTATGTGTTAGATTGGCATTTGTTTCATAGACCATAAGCATATCACAAACATACATTTTTACACACATGTAAATAAATAAAATCGATCATCATAATTTTTTTTCATTAAACATCCAAAATGTGACGTCATCATACATAAGTGTCATAATACAAAATTGGGGCTTTCGAGTCACCAAAATATAATACATGGTAGTACAAAAAGAAATACTCTCAGGTCTCTAAGCATGTGGAGGAGGAGGGGGGTTCTGATCATGGTAGAACACCATATATCTAGCTAGCTGTTGAAATAATCGAACCCATGCCCATGGTACACCAACCACCTGGCACTACATGGCCTCAGGAAGGTCCTTGACTTGCACCATGGGTACCCTGTGTGTTAGGCATAAAAAGTTTGTGTGGATGCTTTGGAGCGTCTACTCCACATCCGCACCCATGATGTCGTCTCCCCTTCCCCTCTGTCTATGATGAGAGAAACAATTAGGTCGTCACGGTCCAACATCTACATACACATGACAGATTGTCACGATGTGTCATCACACCAAAACATGTCTTTTGATTCAATATATAAAATAATAATAATAATAATAATTCAAAAAACTTAAAAAGAGGGTTTGGGATTCATTACCTATGTCGCTCTTGGTGGTAGGGGCATGTCAATATCTCTCTATAAATCTATCCCTGCATAGGGGTATCCATTGATGGAAATGGTCTACTGCCGTCACAATGGAAAGAAGTCCGCTGGGTAGGTGTTGCCCACCCTACCTCCACCAATTCTGTGCATAACATTTCCCCAATGTCATTAGGCAGGGTCTCAAACTCTGTGTGGAGGAATGTCCCCTCTAGGTCTTAACCCTGGTACACACTCAAAGAAGAACGTGCTCAGTATGCTGCAAAAACCGAAGTTTCTCACCCTTCCCATCTTGTAGTCACTGAGCTGCTACTTCATTTTACTCAATAGCGCAATGCTCCAGTCATACACTATGGATCTCATACACTCCATCACATCAAACATCAATGGCCATGAAGCCTAGTGGAGTGAAGCTAGTCCGATTATCCTACCAAGTGCCAATAGTAGGGCCTTCAGTTCCAGCACATGGATCGAGTTTATTGGGATTTGACTCCCAACCTTTTTTGTGTTCGAAAAATAGTACACCGTAATGTACTCATCAATAGTGAGGCCACCTACTGGCCCGTCAGATTGGATGTTTACCACCTCTCCTCGTCGGGATAATCCAGTGATAAAGTATATGTCCTCAATCTCTATACTAAGTGACATCCTGTCAATATGAAAAGACTCGAAGTCTAGATCCCAATAATCCACTAGCATTTGTAGGAGTCTTGGCTTGGCCCTCATGCTTCCAAGACACCAAAACTTATATAAACCGCATGCACATAGAGCTTGTTTGGCCATTAAGTCACCTTGAACAGCCTTTTCTACATCACCATGTTCCCTCTCACTCCATTCTAGAACCATCTTGCACATAAAACATGATTTTTGATCATTATTTTCCTTAAAAATCCTTATTCACAGCTGCATACACAATTGTTTACAAAACAGCTGTGTATGTATGCGGTTTTGGGAGGTTTTTCCATGTATATACAGTCCTATACGTAGAAAAATCCTCGATATCTACACGGGACGAAACTCCTACTTTAGATTGGCCTAGAAAATTAAATTAACCATGGAAACTTTAAAAATTTGCATGAAATGGGAAGAGGATGACATGAGAAGTTACCTGGAACAAACAGTGTCGAATTCCATGGAACAAGGCTCCCAGAATTCACATTGGAAGTTTTGAGCTCAAATGGGTAAAAATTTCAAACGATATGGAGTTTTTGAATTTTTTTACTATTTATAGAAATTTTTTGAAATTTTTGGAATTTTTTACCCACTTTCTATAGTTTTTTACCGTTTCTGACCATTTTGGACCGTTTTGGACTAATTTGATGATCTAGGAGTCCATTTTGAGCGCAGTTTAATCTTGGTTTTGACCCCTTCGTCCTTATTTCAAGTACTATGTATAAACTTACATATAGGTTAGGTTTCACATATTTTTGAACTTTCCATGACCTTATGACCATTTCATTATAACCTTAGGTACGAACCCCTTCTATCTTGTCACGGAACCTTCTTGTTGCTTTTAGAAGTGACATGATGTGAATGGTAGAGCTTGGCCATACATGGGTGCCCTAGTTAGCTCTTGTTTTGCATTTGGTGCCCATGCTGACTTTTTTCCTTTAGGGTGTGGGAGTCCTTTGTATAGTATTTCCATGACTTTGCGCAAGAGCCTCATACTCATCTTGATCTTTTTGCTGGCCTTTTCCCCTGGAATCCCTTATGTCAAGTTGTAATTGCATTATCAGCATTAGAGAAATTTTGGGGTCTAAAATGGGCCTTATAAGAAAACGCGCCAACAATAAATTTTATGAGTTGGAATTCAAGAACCAATATATTTCCAATAAAATGAGTCAACCATAATGGTTGAATTGACATATTTGTCATAAAAGAAAACTACCTTTTTTTGTTCGTATTTTCGACATATCTCTCTGTGTTTTTACTCAAATTTCAAGTGGGAAAGCTCGTTGTGTCACGTCCCCATCCCTCAGACCGACAAAGAGGACGCGATGAACATCAAACATGACCGGGAAAACCTCCCCATGAACATAATCAAAAGAAATCAATGCTGGAATTAAAACTTACAAGCATACACAGATGCAGAATGAATCAACATTCAGCGGAAGAAACCATATTCATAAACCAGCATTCCACATGTTCATTATAATTCATTAATTGACATGAATATATATACAGAGATGGAATATAGACATCAGCACTTATCTATTGATGAATAATTCACCCACAACCAGCTACGTCGCTGCAACGTTCCACCCAACCATAGGCCAGCGTTCTCATCAATCTCTCAGCAACGCTGCCACCCCCGAGCTGGGCATGATTTATCCGAAATAAGGGTCAATTGTAGGCTTACACATAGCCAAGGGGACACCAACAGCCAAACCAAACACCGTTGGGTTCAACATGCCTTCTACAAGCAGCCAAGCCCGCACAGTCCGAAGATCAACCACTGCATACTAGCAGCAAAACAACCCTTCACAGCCCTGTGAAGAAACAAAGATGACCAGGGATAATCCCAACAAGAGGCGAGCACCGCTCGAGCCCACAAGGCAACACGGAGTTGGTTTTGGCCCTATCGTGGCCAAAACAACTCAGCTGCAACCCAAGCCAGGGTACTTCCGCAGCCACAAATACACAATGAAGGATAGCAGCAATCCACAATCCCTAAACAGGGAAACTCAGCCAACATATTGGGAATCAACAGCCCACAGCACACATAATTCCCCTCAGTAACGGCTGGGCAACTTACACAGTCCCCGAACAAAGGAGAAAACAGCTCCTAGCGTGAACAGAGAATAATATAACCAATCGGATTGATAATCCACAGTGGCCCAAAACGAATTTGGATACCACCACCAACAAAAATCAGTGAGCGTGGCTCACCACATGGGCAGGGGACTCCAACGGTTTGAGGATGAGGAAAACTTGCACCCAGCAACAAAACACGGGGAAAAATATACCCGACCTCTGCGTGAGGATTCCATCCTTTGCGTGAAGGAAAATAGCCTCACCTCTGCGTGCGAATCAGCAGGCCATCAGGAGGACGAACAGACCTCTACGTGAGGAAAATGAATAACCTGTGCGTGAGGGTGAGCAATAGGACGTGAAAACCACCGACCATGGGGAGAATGGAGTCATGGGGAAGATGAAGGAATTGCTTGCCTCTTTACCCATGTTTTCTCCAATAATAAATGCCCTCAGCCACTCAGCCTTAACTCCCCAACCACCAGCTGAAGCATTAAAGAGGTTGACAAGGTTGGATGAGACAAAAGGTGACAAAACAACAAAGGTGATAAAACATGGGTTTTCCCCCCATAACTAAGGTTTGACATCCCCCACCCCTTATCCTTTGGAACCATGCCCTTTTCATTCAACGTTGCACTGCTGTAGCTGGTTGTGATTTATTTCAATTGATTTGTGTGTTTACATGATGCCGAATTATAATGTGCCTTATAGCACGACATACCATCAGCAATTATCCTCATTGCCAAAGCATACACAACCAAATCGATGGTGGGGCTTTTGCCTTGAGCTCCTCACCACGATTAATTACAATATATACATCATGCAAACGGGGTTGAAAATGGGGACATTACATTCCCCTCCCCCTTGGAATAACACCATCCTTGGTGTTCCATTACATATATACAATACATGTACAATTGCACATCAAAATTAAAAAATTCCAGATCTGCTCCACGTTCAATCATCTACTTTGAACATTCACAACCAAGCCTCTCGGCTTCCATGGACTTTTCCTGCTGGTTTACAGCCTCCAGCTGATCCTGGAATATAGGAACTTTGCGGCTATTTCCTTCATCATGTTCCCTCATTGGGCAGTCCCGGCGTAAATGATGTCCTCTGCATCTCTAGCATCTCACTGGCTGCTTCATCAAGTTACCTGCTCAATTCCTTTGAGTCTTCATTCCTGGACCGTTTCTTATCGAGTCGCTTGGACAATTGTCCCACTGCTGATCCACCTTCCTTTCCTTTGCCGATTGCTCCTAGAAGGATTTTCACCTCCCTTTGCAAACTAATAGAGTCTTGCAAAATCTGGTGGTTCATCTCATTTTTCCTTCTCTATATCTTGAGCATTTCTCCAAGATTCTCTTGGGTCTTGGCAATCACTTGAAGGAGACTTCCAACTAAGTCCAACAACTTTTGATATGCTGCCATAATCAACATGCACCACCTGGTTTCACTTTTCTCACCTGTGAAATGCACCATTGAAATTCTATCAGACCAAGCATAATATAGGCATCAAAACCAGTTAGTTAATTATCCAATTGGCATGATAGGCCAAGTTCCATTAAGGAAACTTTCATATTTTTCATGCCTTCCCCAACAGGCACATGAGCTCCTTCATGTCCATTCCTAGGCAGGGAATTAACCATTCCAGCATTCGCAATTTACTTTAAGCAAATACACACATTTCATTTCAATCATACATGCATTCAACAATCTTTTGTTTTCACAATGCATAAATGTATATGTATATATATATATAATCAAAAGGAAAGAGAGAGCAGTAAGATTTTTTCCGCTCTTTGTTTTGTTCCATCCTGGAACCCCTCACCATCGCAGTGGATTTTCATGCTCTTAGCCTCTTTCACTTCACCGTGAATGCTGGACCAATCCTTCTTGGTCACGACACTTAGTGTCTTTGGTCTATTCTAGACCTCTAAATCATGGAGTCTCTCCACATGGTTTGTCTCAGCTGCTAGGACTCCCCCGTCTTACTAGCACCTTTTCTCACTACCGCTCATTCCGAGCTTCCAGGACAGTCACATGTCCACATGCACCTCTAGGATGCTCTCATAGTCCATGCTTCCAGTGATACCTATATTCAAACATTGAATAATTCACATGTTTAGTTTCTTCTCATAAGTTTTATCTTGTTCTAGAACAAGAGCTTAAAACATCATAATCAAATCATATACACACGCATATTCATAAGCGAAATAATCCAATACTTATATGTATTGTGCGTTTCCTCGTTCATCCACAGGATCCTGCTTTGCTTTGCAATCCTTGGGATCACCTATGGACTTAGATGTTAGGTCAGCACGTCGGCTGCTCCACAACATCAAATAATTAATGTCCAGCCAGTCCATAACCATGTCAACTGGGCTTGGAACTTTATCATGACCATTTCCAGGTCTAGGATCTACTATGGATCCTTAGGCACATCACAACCCATCATATACTTATGTCAACAATGACACATACACTTATACCAACCATACACTTATATCAATCATAAACCTTACTCTGCAACCCCTCACAACAACCATTTACCATTTAAATTTTCCTTTACCTTTTACCTTTATCCTTTCAACACAAGCAACACAAGCAATACAAGCAAACTCATCAGCGTCATTGCTTCAAAAACCGTAATCACATTTCATATCATTCACTATCAAGTATTGAGACACCAGGAGTGTGTCCACTCCCTAGAGTGTAATCAATATTGAAAAACCTTTTCATGACTCGACATCAGAAAAGTGTGCACTCTCTTCCGGTGTGTGCCATGTAGGCCCTATCCATACTCAAGCAATCGGTCATCATGGAAAATAAAACCAACACATGTTTAGCATATGGAATTTAATAATTAAACATGCATATTCTTAGCAAGGGTCACAGAACACTTATCCATTTGCTGTCGCAGTATGCCTTTATATCTGTTAGGCACCGTCAAGGAGTTGGGAAAAGCTGAATGTTAAGCTGGTGAGCTCGTTGCAGAGCTAGGAACACCTACACCAGAACTAGCCTAACTTCTAAGACACCCACACACACCCAACATAAGGAATCAGTCCCTTCTCTGCTACTCAGTCCCTCAGGCCCTGCATTCCCTTCCAGTGCTATCCCGGGGTTGTGGAGAAGAAAGTCAGCCCTCTAGCTCTGTCTGTGTGGTTTCCAAACACCAGGTTTAAGCAAACCAAGCCCCCATCCCTGCTCCCAACACAGTTCGTATCCACACATGTCTTACCTACATAACCCATACCATCTCACTCATGTTATTACCAAACATGCAGTGCAGATGAGACATTTCAAAATGTCCAATGGCGTTTCACCTGAAACCCATTTCCAAGGGAAAACCTTCCCGTGAAGTTTGGCTTCTGCAGGCCATCACACATGGTCTTCCTGTAGTGTGTACCCCTGACACATTCATCAAACATCCAAACGGTCAATCATTACCTGATACTACAATCCAAATTGATTGTTTCATAACCAAGCAATGACATTAGCAATCAAACTCAATAAGAATTTGCAATTCTATCACAGAAATTGACTTGCTCAATTGTGGGTCTCTTGTAAGCAGCACTACTATGCTCATTATAATTTTATGCTTACTATCATAACATGATTACCCACTTACCATGCGTCCCTCCTGACACAATCTCACACAAGCCAACAATGATTAGAAGTCATTAGTACCTCTTAAATCTGAAATCCACAATTCGAATTTAACAACCCATACCAACTAATTTTCACAACCATGAGACTTCTGCTCATAAATGGTAGATTTTGGCATTGGTCAGGGTCTTACCTCTCAGTGCCATGCTCGAAATAATCTACCTGAAACATAAGCTTCAAACATCCAAACACAAGCTTATGCAAGCCAACAATGGCTAGTGGTTGTCAGCAATTTCTCAAATCTGAAATTCTCAATTCGAATTTTTAACAACCTATTATGCATATGATATGGTAGATTCTAGCATTGGTCAGGATCTTACCTCTCAATTCCATTCTAGGAATAATCTACCTGAAACATAAGCTTCAAACATCCAAACACAAGCTTATGCAAGCCAACAATGGCGGTGGTTGTCAGCAATTTCTCAAATCCGAAATTCACGATTCAAATTTTAACAACCTACTATGCATGCAGTATGGTAGACTCTGGCAGTGGTCAGGATCTTACCTCTCACTGTCACGTTTGAAATGATCTACCTGAAACATGAGCTTCAATCAACCAATCACCGAAGCATTTTCAGAATTTATAAAATTCAAATACTTCTAGCTATTAGCCACATCAATGTATACCAAACTCATCTGCTTCACGCAGTCATAATCATACTAACATTGCAAGGTATATTCATATCATTCATGCAATTAAATGAAGTGGTTAGATACTCCTTACTTCACAAGCGTATCATTCATACTACCTTGCTCTTCCATAGAGCATTTCTGGCAGCCAATTGATCATGACTATCCTGCATTCATGACAGCCTTCAAAACAGCTCCAGAATTATCATTAATTCATCATTTCAGCTGTTAGTTATTCATAATATCACATGCACTTTTCTCAATGCATTCATGCAATACATCACAACATTGCACCTACACTTATGCAATTAGTCACTCACACCCTTCATATGCATACATCCATTGCATATCTACAAGATTCATTAAATCTTTCTTAATGCATATCCCTTCATGCTACCCTGCATCCAATATATCATGCAAGGCCTAACCCTGACTAATTCATATAGGATGCATTACTATACTCAATGTCATCAACATATATAGACATGACACCTTTCTACATTCCAATATTCACATGGTATGAGGTCTCTTACCTGGACCAATCCATGGAATTTTTCATAAGCAACCTCTTACCTGCATGGGTTGTACTTACACCCTTGACATGACCAATTTGGTTGGTCCTTTGCAGGAGATTGCAACATTGGCTCACCAACTTTTATCCTGGACTTGTTGCCTTACCCCTTTCTTCATAGGGCCGCTGGTCACATTCCTCAGCATCAGCAACATATTCTTTCGGGTCCATGTCATCATTGGTTTTACCGCTAATTCCAACATCAAAGCAATGATTATCATTAGTGGTTCATTATAATTATATAATTTCCAATATTCTTACCAACATGCAATATCCTATGCATGCAATACATATCCCCATGCATTTCAAGCATAAACTTAAGAAATGTAGTTATAATCAGCAAGATAGGGTCTAATGAAAACTTCCCTTTCAAATCCCTCATCTTCTTATGGAATCCCTTTTCCACACAGCGGCTGGTTGACTTCATAGTCCTTGCTGCCCCTGGGCATGCAACTGTCCAGATTTGTCCCTTTGATAACAATGACCATCATTAGCACTTTGCTGCTCCATGCTTACATTCTAGTGACTTATCCTTCTTCCCCACTGGATAAGCTTTCCAATGCCTATCCACATGCTCCATTCCGACTTTGGATGTGAGAACCACACCACTTCTAAGAATGAATACTTTCACCCAATCTTTGCATTGTTACACCACTGCAATGTAGAATTTTTACATTCTTCCAATGATCTTAGAGCCATTTTGGCAGCTACATTTTCGGCATCCCTTTTGTCCCTTGTGAAATCCCCCTGATTCGAACTCTTGCCCAAAACACAGAATTTTCCTTCTTACAAGAACGACTGTCTCAAGGGACGATGGGGGTCAAGGGGGCTTGCCCCCTTATGGCTTCCTTTACCACTGCAGGGCAGGTCAAGGGCAGCGCCCTCGTTTTTTTTTTTTTGTAAAACATTGGTTTTCGCGCAATCTAGCGCATAAGATCGCTGCCTCTTTTCTCATTTTCAGCACTGAAATTTCACTGAGAAACAGTCAAAATCGCACTGGAAAACAGTTAAAATTTGCTGGGAAAATCTCATGGAAAACTCAAATTTTCCCCCTTGCACAGAATCAGATCTCATTCCACTGTTCCTTTCGCTGAATCGACTCCCGGAAGCTCCAATCCTTCCGCAACATCGGCTCCCTGGAAGCTCCAAACCCTCCGCAACGTCGCCTCCCTGGAAGCTCCAAACCTTCCAACGTCTGCTCTTTACTTGGAGAAATTTTCAACATCGGGTGTTGGCTGACTTCTTACATCGGAAGCCAAATGACTTTGGCTTCTGCAACGACGGCTCACCAAAGTCCAAACCCTTCCGATTTGGCACTTACGTCGGACGTCGGCAGACTTCTGACATCGGAAGCCAAATGACTTTGGCTTTCGTAACGGCGGCTTGCCAAACCTTAACTTCTTCCGATCGGCACTTACGGAGAACAATTTTCACGTCGGACGTCAGCTAACTTTTGGATCGGAATCCTTATCGCTTCTTCACCCGCAACGGTGGAAGTTGACTTCACCAACTCTTCCGACTGCCCCAATACTTAGGCAAATTTTCAAAAATTCTTTTTCGTCGGCAATCGGACCCATTACTAGGTCAGCGGTCTAACCCTTTTCACAACTGCAACGACGGACTGTCAAACGCCAAATCCTTCCACCACAGCGGAAGTCCCTCTACTATACCCTCCGTTGACCCGACTGTTCAAGAACTTGGGCGATTTTCTTGAAGTTTCCAGTTTGATTTCTGCTGGGCAGGAAGAAGTTCTGTGTCTGTCCCTACACTTTCATGGCCTATAGAGGCCCACTGTTGAAACCCAGAGCTCTGATACCATTCTGTCATTTCCCCATCCCTCAGACCGGCAAAGAGGATGCGATGAACATCAAACACGACCGGGAAAACCACCCCATGAACATAATAAAAAGAAATCAATGCTGGAATTAAAACTTACAAGCATACACAGATGCAGAATGAATCAACATTCAGTGGAAGCAACCATATTCATAAACCAGCATTCCACATGTTCATTATAATTCATTAATTTACATCAATATATATACAGAGATGGAATATAGACAGCAGCACTTATCTATTGATGAAGAATTCACCCGCAACCAGCTACGTCGCTGCAACGTTCCACCCAACCATAGGCCAGCATGCTCATCAATCTCTCATCAACGCTGCCACCCCCGAGCTGGGCATGATTCCTCCAAAATAAGGGTCAATTGCAGGCTTACACATAGCCAAGGGGACACCAACAGCCAAACCAAACACCAATGGGTTTAACAGGCCTTCTACAAGCGGCCAAGCCCACATAGTCCGAAGATCAACCACTGCATACTAGCAGCAAAACAACCCTCACAACCCTGTGAAGAAACAAAGACGACCAGGGATAATCCCAACAAGAGGCAAGCACCGCTCGAGCCCACAAGGCAACACAGAGTTGGTTTTGGCCCTATCGTGGCCAAAACAACTCAGCTGCAACCCAAGCCAAGGTACTTCCACAGCCACAAATACACAATGAAGGATAGCAGCAATCCACAATCCCTAAACAGGGAAACTCAGCCAACATATTGGGAATCAACAGCCCACAGCACACATAATTCCCCTCGGTAATGGCTGGGCAACTTACACAGTCCCTGAACAAAGGAGAAAACAACTCCCAGCATGAACAGAGAATAATACAGCCAATCGGATTGACAATCCACAGTGGCCCAAAATGAATTTGGATACCACCACCAACAAAAATAAGTGAGCGTGGCTCACCACATGGGCAGAGGATTCCAACGGTTTGAGCGTGAGGAAAACTTGCACCCAGCAACAAAACACAGGGAAACATATACCCGACCTCTGCGTGAGGATTCCAACCTTCGCGTGAGGGAAAACAGCCTCAACTCTGTACGCGAATCAACAGGCCATCGGGAGGACAAACAGACCTCTGTGTGAGGAAAATTAACAACCTGTGTGTGAGGGTGAGCAACAGGACATGAAAACCACCGACCATGGGGAGAATGGAGTTGTGGGGAAGATGAAGGAATTGCTTGCCTCTTTACCCACGTTTTCTCCAGTAATAAATGCCCTCAGCCACTCAGACTTAACTCCCCAACCACCAGCTAAAGCATTAAATAGGTTGACAAGGTTGGATGAGACAAAAGGTAACAAAACAACAAAGGTGATAAAACATGGGTTTTTCCCCCATAACTAAGGTTTGACATCCCCCACCCCTTATCCTTTGGAACCATGCCCTTTTCATTCAACGTTGCACTGCTGTAGCTGGTTGTGATTTATTTTAATTGATGTGTGTGTTTACATGATGCCGAATTATAATGTGCCTTATAGCACGACATACCATCGGCAATTATCCTCATTGCCAAAGCATACACAACCAAATCGATGGTGGGGCTTTTTCCTTCAGCTCCTCACCACGATTAATTACAATATATACATCATGCAAATGGGGTTGAAACCGGGGACATTACACATTGGATGTAGAATTTAATTTTGCATCCAACGAGTACCCACACTACATAGTTTTGATGGACCCCTCTACCCGAAAAATAAGAAATACCTAGAAAAATGTGATGATGATCTCATCACCATGTTTTTCCAGGTATTTCTTATTTTTGGGGTAGCAGGGTCCGTCAAAAGTATGTAGTGTGGGTACTCATCATCATCACGTTTTTCTAGGTATTTCTTATTTTTGGGGTAGCAAGGTCCATCAAAATTATGCGGCATGGGTACTCGTTGGATGCATAATTAAATTTCGCATCCGACGAGCTCTCCCATTCAGAATTTGAGTAAAAACACAAGGAGATATGTCAAAAATATGAACAAAAAAAGTAGTTATTTTCATTCTTCCTCCAAAAGTAATAACTATTATTTTTTATTTTAACTATTATTTTATTATTTTAACTATTATTTTACTATTTTCCTTAAGAGGCCCATTTTAGACCTCAAATTTCCTCTAACGGATTTTTGCTTGCCTTATAGAGCCTTATGCCAGCTTCCTTGACTTTGATTATCAGCCATGTAACCCGAGCTTGTCTCATGTCTAGCTAACCAGAGCCATTTTACATATCCTTTGCAGCTTGGCTCCCCATGTTTACCGAGAGAGGACTTTCCCCCGAGTGTCGTTATCCTAAACATGTGTCATTGCATTGAGCATAGGTATGTTCCACTGCTTGGAACTAGTTTTTTTTCCCCTTGACACTCGTCTACTTCTAGTCTGTAACTATAAAGAACTTTTATTATTTTTCAAGCTTTTCAAAATATTTGAAAAAGTCCAAAAAAAAATCAAAAAAACAAAAATCCGGATAGGAAAAGATGTTATCTTTGGTAGCAGTCAAGTCACGTCGCCCTAAAACACAACACTGTATATCACATTTGTTGGTTGGGTTAAAAGTTTGACTTTAGGAGCTATACTCATTTCTTTGAGTTTATCTCCATCGACAGGTTACGTTTCCAGTCCCTATGGAGCCTCTGTCGATGCCTCCTATGTCACAGAGATGTCCCAGTTTTGTATATTGAGTCTACGATGCCTACATTCAGTCACCATTCACCTTTATTCTCTTGTTCCAAGGAATTTTAAACCTAAGTCATCCATTTCTCAGTTCTCTTGACTTTGCATGTCGGTCATTCCTGATACCGATACTGGTTCATGCATATTGTGATCGAGTCCTTCCACATCATACAGCTTTGTTGAGTACCTCGTGTTGGATGATGGGGGATGCCTTAATTCTCTCCTTCCATAGGATTTGATCCCATCAACTTCAGATCATTTATTCAGGGACAGGATTCTAGAGTCAATTCGAGTGCCTTGAGACTTGTAGCCATCAGTGGCAGGTTCTCTCACCATCGACAGTTTTTGGGAATACATCAATGTCCCCTGGTCGATGGATTCTTTCAAGTGTTCTACCTCAACACATTAATTCACACTTGTTAGTTTGCACTCTAGTACCTTGATTCCCATTTCATTATTGGTGGGTAATCTCACATCTATTAATGGTATACATCAATGACCGGTAATCAGACGATGGACTACTATGTTCGACCTTGACACCTCTATTTTCATAGTAGGACATGTACGCGTAGTGGATTATGCAGAAGACATTCCAGATTGGTGGCATTTCATATATGCTACCTCCTTGATCGTGCCAGTGTTCATGAGATTTCAGCTCTCGTGACTTGAATCCAGTGTATGTTAGATATATTTATCCATTATGGATATCTTGATCCATTGCATATATTCATCTTTCATGCAGATCATGATCCTTTGTATATATTCATCATGGATATTCTGAACTATCTATATTATACGTGGCGATGACCACACATGTCATATTTTGTATCATGCCTATTCATGGCCATTGTACTCTTATGTATCTGGGACTGCTATGTGTACTTGCAGTCATGTGCAGAGTTTGATTATTATATTATATTGTTGTTTGGTTGGTTCTTCCACCTGATTCTTCATCACTCCACTTCTGGGATGGACTTATAATGTATTTCGGCCATCGGATCACCCCTCTCATCTCACACATTAGGGGGCATCTGTTACAACTGATTTTACCACACATGGTAGATCACATATTTATGGTCTTCCCTGTCTCTCTGCAGACTCTTTGGACCCCATGGACCATTTTTTTACATTAGATTTTTCCAAGATCACCCCTAAAAACATGCATTATTTTCCATACGTGACTTTTAAACCTATTCTCACGTATATACATGGATAGGACCGTTAAACCAGTGTACATCGGGATGTGTGCAAAAGGCCAAATAGTTTTGGAGTTTTCCTTGATGTGGAGCTGAGTCACTTGTCTCTTGGCCTTCCATATGCCTTGAGATCACTCAGAATCGGCCTTCCATTACCCCATTGATGCACTATATAAGGAACCCTTTGGATACATTGAAGGGGAGAGGAATTGGAGAGAAAGAAAACTATAGTCCATTGTTGCCGGAGGTTATACTTGAGTCTACATCCCTTTGTCCCTTGGAAAAAATTGTGTTCTTCCAAAGCTTTCCTTTGCTAGTGAGCTTGCTATCAAGAGATGGAGGATTGAAGTGGTGGAGGCGTAGGTAGAGGACTCAGTTTCTTTAATTTGCAAATGTGCCGATAGAGGTTGTCATTCTTGTAATCTCTGATTTATATTAATAGAAATATCTTTTCCTATCCAATAATGTGTATTTAAATGAATATTGAATCCATGGATGCTTTTAAATGCTTATATGTTATTGATTATATATGCTAGAGTAGGTCTAACACAATTATCTAGCACGCTTGTCTTGTTTGCTGATTGTTGAGAGAGAAAATTGCTAACACAAGCGAGATTGGAAAATATCAATGGGGATTTACATCAACCATCTAGAATAAGGTATGTTTCGAGATCCTTTTTTGTTAGATGTTTATTTCTCTTTAATATTGGGAAGGGATTTATTTATGCGGTTACTCTATCTGTTTTGGTACCCCAAGCCATAGGAATCTTTCTCTGTAACACTAGCGGATTAGTATGTCCGGCTAAGATTGGTTGGCCCCAAAGGGTTAGTAATACATACCAGGCTTGGTTGATCCGCAAGGAGATCCATCTATCTAACTAGGCTTGTTTCGATCAAAAGAGTTATTTAGTTAGACAAAATGCCTGGATAGATCTACCAAAGAACTCACTATGATGCTGCTATGAGACATTGAAGGGAAATATGTATCTTCAGTATTGCTATGTTGTTGATAGTTAAGATTATTGATTCAGTATTGTTATACTAATGATTTCTTTTATGTTTTCCTTAGTATTGTTATACTAATGATTGTTGAGATGTTTTCCTTAGTATTGTTATACGAATGATTGCTGAGATGGTTTGCTTCAGTATTACTAAATTGATGATTATTGAGATTATTGTTGACATTGTTTCAGTGTTGTTACACTAATGATTCTTGATTGTTGAGATTTTTTCAGTGTTGTTACATTGATGCTTGGTGATTGTTGATATATTTTCACTATTGTTACACTGATGTTTGTTGATTGTTGAGATGATTCCTAAGATAGTTTCAATATTCCTATACTGATCTAGCAGGATCAGTATTTCATACTGATGTTGTTTAGATGATTGTTGAGATAGTTTTAGTATTCCCATACTAATATGACATATTTAGTATTTTTCATACTGATATTGATGTGGAAAGCTCAATATTTTCATACAGATGTTGATGTGGTAGGTTCAGTATTTCTATACTGATGTTGATAAGATAGTTTCATAATTTCTATAGTGATGTTGGTGAGGTAATTTCAGTATTTCTATATTGATGTTGATGATGATGTTTCTTTAACATTTATATGTTGATGATGCTGATATGGTTGATGTCTGAGCACCATGTGCTGATAATGCTGATGTTGTTGAAGTTACAACACTTTGTGTTGATGATTATGATATTGTTTCACCATTTTTATGTTGATGATGATGTTCCAACATCTCTATGTTGATAATGAAGAAGGTGATGTATCATTTATTGATGATGTTTCTTTTGCATTAATATTCTAATAATGTTGTTTTTAATAGTAATGATGCAGATGTTGGTGTTTCAGTATTACATATTGATGATGTGGATGATGATGTTTCAGTATTTACATAATGATGATGTAGATGATGATGTCTAAATATTCACATACTGATGTTGAAGAAGAAGATTCAATATTCGCTTACTGATGTGGTAGAAATGGATTTAGTATTAACATAATGATGTTGCAGAAGAAGATTCAGTATTCACATACTGATGTACTAGAAGAATATTTAGTACTCACATACTAATGTTATAGAAGAAGGTTCAAAAGATGATTTAGTTTTCACATATTGATGTTGCAGAAGATGATTCAGTATACACATACTAATGTTACAAAAGAAGGTTTAGCATTTAGAAGATGATTTAGTATCATACATACTAATGTTGTGGAAGATGATCCAGTACTCATTGATGATTCAGTACTTACATACTGAGGTTGCAAAAGATGATCAAGTACTCATAGAATATGATTCATTATTTACATACCGACGTTGCAAAATATGATCCAATATTCCCATACTAAGATTGATAATGAAGATGCATGATGTTGTTCCAAAAATTTCTATGACATATAGAGATTCACCAATCAATTGTACAGTTGTGATGATGGTTGTTGTTGATGTAGAATACATTCCTAGTTAAGAGGGATACTGTGTTAATGTATTGTAATTTTGGTGTATTCTCCTTTAGAGATGTTATTCCTCCATTTGGATATATCCTTGATGTAATTGGTCATGTAAAAGTCATGAGGTAAACCCTCTGTTGTAAGTCAGGGATATAGTAACCACAAAGGTAATATACAAAATGTATTTTGAGTCTCCCAAGGTAGGTCAGTCGTAATTAAGGAACCTAGCAAACTTAGTTAGTTTATGCACTCTCTCATTCTTCACATCTTACACTCAAGTATTATGTTTGAGAGAGAGAGATAAAGAGTCTACTGTGGAATATGAGAAACTATTCTTGTTGCTGTGGTTTTACACTGTACTTGGTCGAATTCTATACAGAGGAAGTTTTGTGGGGTTTTCTCCCTTATGGTTTCCCCAAAAAAATTCTTTGTGTTCTCTTGTGTTGATGCAATTGTCTTTATTTCAGTGATATTTTTCTTATGGTTATGATGTTATGATGCTAAATTTATTTAGATCTTGTATAAACAAAAAAATATAACACTACTAAGGACAACTACAGCCATCGCAAAAGTGTTTTCCCTTTCTCGTATGTTTATCTTGACACATAATCAAGGGAAAATTCAATAAATGGATTGTCATTCTCCAATATTTTGACCTATATTTTCAGTCCGCTAAGTCTAAGAATTCCTTGGTATTCTTGGAGCTTATCTCAGATTTCTCAAACGATGAGATCATAGCGATAGAAGATGAGACATTCCCCAATGAGCGCATTTTCTTAATTTCAAATTCTAATCCTTGGTATGGGGATATCTTAGTATATCTCGATACTTTGAAATGTCCTGTGAACTTCTCATGGGAAGATCGACGCAAGTTAATATTGAATGCCAAAAACTACCTCATAATCGGTGATATGCTATATAGAAGAGGGGTAGATTATGTCTTACGTTGATGCCTCATGCATGAGAAGGCTAAGCTTGTCCTAAAATATTCCCATAGCAGACCATGTCGGGCTCATTTATCTAGGTTAGCAACAACCCAAAATATCTTATGTGTTGGGTATTTCCATCCTACCATATTCAAAGAGTTTGCAGAGATTGTAAAGTGTTGTCATCCTTGTCAGATCTATACTGGGAAAATACAGTCTCACTATTCTCCTCATTTTACCATCTTCGTGGTAGGGCCCTTCACCAAGTTGGGGGGGGAGCAGGGAGGGGGGGGGGAGATTTATTGACCTGCAACCCAGTCTTTGCTCAAGGGCACAACTACATAATTGTTGTAGTTGACTACTTTATGATGTGGGAAGAGAAAATTCCTACCTTTCATATCGATGGTGAGACATCGACATATTTTGTACTCAATTAGATCATTGTGAGGTTTGGTGTTCCCAAGCAGATTGTCACTAACCATGAAATTCATTTTCATAACAAGATGATTACCAAATCGACCACTATGTTAGGTTTTAGGAAATACCTCTCATCTTCCTTCTACCCACAAATGAATGGACAAGTAGAGGCAATCAATAACACTTTGAAAACCATTCTCAAGTGAACGATAAAGGCAAGCAGGTCAAACTGGAACAAGATGTTGCATCCTGCGCTCTCGGCATACCAAATGAATGTTAATACTAGCACATCATGTTGTATCCTACACTTTGGGAATGCTAAATGAATATTAATACTACCACGAGATTTCACCCTTCCAGCTCATTCATGGGGTGGAAGCAGTCATGCTAGTTGAATGCAAATACCATCATTAAAAATTTCAATTCACGTACTTCTTGACACTTTTGAGTTAGAAGAATGCTTGTTACATCTAGAGAATCTCGATGAACATCATATAGATGCACTCACAGCAAAAAAAGAACACAAGAAATGAGTGAAAAATAAATATTATACGGTCGTTAAACCTAGGGTTTTCTTCAAGGGAGAACATGCTTTGGTTTGGGACCAAGATAAGGAACCCCAAGGGGTAAGCAAGTTTAAATCTATGTGGCTAGGAACGTATGTTATGTCAAAATGTTTAAATAAGGGTGCATATGAGTTAAATTATTATGATGGAAATAAGTTTCCTGAGCCCTGAAATGATCTCTAATAGAAGAAGTATTATGCTTAGGCATGATGCTTTTTCTTGTATTATAGTTGTATATTTTTATAAATGATCATTTCTAGTTAGTTTTTCTTACTTAGTCTGGTGTTGTTTCATATTTCTTTCGAGTATTTCATATGTTTTCATATTTCTATATCACACTTTCAATCTGGCTTCAGCTGCTTGGGTCATTTATGCACCCACATGACAACTGGTTACCTCAAGAGGCACTTTCTTAGGTCCTACAACTAACAATGTTACTGAGTACATTGTCATTATTGAGCTTCTTTGGTACTTTATATTGCATGGTATCACTTTCCTAAAATTCATACTCAACTCTCAGTTAGTGGTATCTAAGCTCAATGGGGTCTACCAGGTGAGACACCCTACCCGTTTATGTCAGTTTTGTGAATTAGGTTACTTGAAAGGAATTTTGAGCACATTACATATCAACATATTTCAAGAAATCAAAATACAATCATTAATGTATTTTCTAACTACATATTAGATTTTCATTTGTCACACACTTTGTAAAAGTAAAATACATAGATACATTTGAGACACATGTAAATAACCAAGTATATGTATGTCTGTGTGTGTAAAAAGTATGTCCATATAAATCGATTTCATGGTCCTAAGATCTAGTTAATAAGTACATCCAAAATACAAAAATAGGATCGAAATCCTCATATGCTAAAACTAGGGAATCTCATCATCCTCATCAGTTGCAGCTGCCTCCACGACTTTCTCGTAACATAGGAAAACCTTGGACATCTTTCGGAGTAGGCGTAACTAGGGTGGTGGTATTCCCATCACATGCTCAAGCATTGCCATGGGAACACACTCCATCTGCAGTGTCAGTACATCATGGGTAATCCCAACCAACTTTCCCTCTAATCTACGAAGCATAGCTTCATCGCCTCCATTGTCTACTAGTTGTACAAACATCCTTGGATATCCGTCTAGATGGACAAGCCCAATATTTGCATATCATAAAGAATGAATCAGAATTGAAAAAATTACATATGTATATAAACTTATAAAAAAAATATTATAAAAATTTAATTATGTAAAAATTAAAAACTTACCCATGTCTCCCCATGCTTCTCCAGGAGGGAGAACTAGCTCAGGATCATTGTGAAAGTCCAAGATTGCATATGGGAACTACTCCATAGAAGGCACCTGTTAGCTCCATCATGAATAAAAATCGTCATTCTAGCCACCTTAGACCTCAATAACACCCTAGCTAACGAATACATCACTCCACCTCGTAACTCTAAGCTCATGGGGATGGGCAGGTGGAAGTTTCATAACAGGGATCAGTGTAGGTACCCTTTGTTTGTACTCATATTTTCTTAAGGTTGTGTCAAGGAAACACTGAGGTAACCATAGAACCACTTTAGATTGTATTTCTGACTTAATACAATAAGAGAGGGATCTCTCGGTATTTTTGAAGCCTTCTTTCTCAAAATATTCAATCAATGACACTCAGAATGTCATATTTGTTATAGGACAATTTTTAAAAAATATTTTGCATGACAGACATGGAGGAGACCTTTGGGAAATGGAGTCAAGAATCATATCTAAGATAGGTTGCAAGCAGTACAGGTTTGAAAATTGCATGGATAGAGGCAAGGGATACACCATTTCCCCATTCTTGAGGAATTTTCGGGTTGATTAGAAGACAAGGAATACATCCCGTTAAACAAAGCACCTATCCTAGGTGAGTTCTGCAAGAATTTAGAAGATTTCTTTTTGAAAATGCTTGAACAATGAACCTAGAACATGCAGGATGAATTCTAGTTTTATAAACTATTTCTCAAGCATGAAAGAAAATACAAAATGGAGTATTTAAACTGTAAAAAAAATCACATGAGAATATTTCTTATTAAGGAAAATGATGGCACAAGAAATCTTTGCCATGGAAAATTCAACATTGCTCCAGTGCAATTTTTATTCATCTCTGGAAAATTGAAACCTATTACAATGAAGAGCCTCTCTTATCTTGAAAATCCAACCCTATATATATCAAATACATATGAATAAATATAAAAACAACATCCACCTAAGCTTGAATTTGAAATCTAACTGAACTCTAAAAATAGAAATAGTTACAACTCATTTGTTTCATTTCAGGAAGCGGGATGCTGAAAAATAGGCTTCAAAGCGCCACCTGCATATCTTAAATGGTTACATTTGTGTGAAATCATAAATAGGTTTTTGTAACTAACCATGTCCCTCACATAACCCATGTCTTCTTTTTCTCATATTCTCCTCTAGCTCATCGGAATATTCTTTTGAAGTTGATGACTTATACTATAATTTTTAAATTTCTGAAACAATATCTTGTAAAGATGACTTCAATTATCCCAATACATAATATTTGTGTAAACACTGAGAGATTTTATTTTATATAGGCATGTTATGAACCAAAACCTCTCTCGGTTTCTCAAAAATCATCTCAGTTTGGCGGAAATTATTGATTGAAATAAATAACTAAAACCGTAATTTTCATTAAAAATAAGCTATGTTTGTTGTTTAATTTGATTGAGATCTCCATCTGCAAATGTTTTGTATGTTTTACAAACTAACCTTTATTAAGCTTCAAATAACTCAATATAATAAATATGATCTTTGTTTTGTTCAATAATTATGAACTCAAACTCTCTTGAATGATCACCATATTGCCAAAATTGTTTAGCACATTCCTTTACAAGGACCGCTAGAAGAGAAAGGACTAGCCTCTCTAATGAATATATAAGATGTTCAAAATGAAAACTTAAGACTCTAAAGAGTTTTCATCAGTCATTCATATTGTCCTGGATCTAAAACTGCATCCTCAAATATGTGGAAATTTGAACACAATCTACGATTTTTCCCGAGCCTTTCAATTTTCAACTCTGTTCCTTTTTTTCAATACTAAAATAACTTCATCTCCTTCCAGTAGATACTTTCAAGAATGTTAATCCATTTGACACACCGAACATGTGTTTTGACTTTCCCTTCAAATAAAATTTCATTGATCCCCAGAATGTTATTTCTCCGCATGCTTTTAGTCTGTGAAATTGATTTTAACCATTGATTTGAATTGATCTTGAACTTGAGTTATTAAAGAGTGAAACTCATACTGGATTTCATAGATCTCTAAATTCAATTTGGTTGTGCAACTTATGACAGTGAAATCAACCTACTCTATTGGATGTTGGGTTATCTCTCACCTGTGTCGTTGATCCCAATTTTGTTTGCATGGGTTATCTCTCACCTGGTCCGTTGGATGTTGGGTTATCTCTCACCTACATCATTGATCCCAATTTTGTTTGCATGAATTTAAACACAATCCAAATGGCTTCAGGAATAATGCTAGGTAGTTTTATTTGGCCACATGATAGTATTCAAGTGTTTAACCTAGCGTATGGTACTCTGAAATATAAGGAAGAACCATTATTTCATGCCCAGCTGAATTGTCAAGATACTCTTATGCCTTTGCTGTAGCACATGGCTTCAATTGTTTGAATTCTACTTGTATCTTCTTTGTCATTTTCTTTGATTGGTGTGTCAGTGGACTAGATATATTCTGATCTTTCATTATGGGATTTTTAAGGTCTAAAATGGGCCTCATAGGGGAAATAATAAAATAATAGTTATAATAACAAAATAAAAGTTATAAATTTTTTAGGGGAAAAAGAAAAACTATTTTTTCTTATCATATTTTTGGCATATATCTTTATCAATTCACCCATATTTCATGTTTGGGGACTTGTTGGATGCAGAATTTAATTACGGATCCAACCCATACACACACTGTATACTTCCGAGGTACCCACGACACCAAAAATGAAAATTTCAATAAAAAAAAAGTATTTAAACTTTTTTATTGAAATCTTCATTTTTGGGTGTCGTGGGTACCTCGGAAGTATGCAGTGTGGGTATGGGTTGGATGTTTAATTAAATTCTACATCGAACAAGTCCCCAAACTCGAAATATGGGTGAACAGATAAGGATATATGTCAAAAATATGATAAAAAAAAGTAGTTTTTTCTTTTTCCCTCCATTTTTTTACAAATTTTACCCTTATAGTTGACATCGTCATCTTGAATCCTATTGGCTCTTATAAAGTGAATTTTAATGATACTACTTTTATTTTGAGGCCCATTTTTTACCTTAAAACTCCCCTAATGTTATGCCTTTTAATTTTCTCTGAAATTTGCTAACCAAGTTATGGTTGTTAGCGGCCCCATTATGGTGGTAATTGGTATTTTCCTCATGATTTTCTATATCAAGGTCATCTTTTTCTTGGTTGTATGTGGTAGATGAACAACTAGGTGATCAAGAGAAATTTGAATCTCTTTATTATACACTTGGATCTTTAATCCAGATAACCATAACTATCCGACCATCTAAAGCACATGAAAATGAGTTGATAAGACTCGTGCTTCATTTTAAATCACATAATGGACATGTGCTTAGTGTAGTTTCTTTATCTTGGGTGAATTGTGTCGATGTTTCTCAGAAATATTTGACGTTTTGGGGGGATTGGCATTTTTTATCCACTGAAATCATTTTCGTGGCCATCAACCTCCTTGGAACTTACGTACATTATATTTTTTAAATTATGCACATCCTCAGAGTTATTCCTCAAGATTTTAGATTTGTAGCTTCTATTATTTTCAGATAAATATTTACAACTATGCATACGTTTATCAAGTTCCAACTCATTTTCTTTGAGGCGCCACATTTCATTAACTTCTGCCATATAGTTTTCTTCATTGGATGCTGCATCTTCTCTTTGTGTCTTGAACATTTATATCAAGCACCTCATTACCTATAAACAATTGTGAACTACCATCTAACCATCTCACAGAGCGAGCATTTCTTTAATTGATATGTCACATTTGCATTTGCATTTTCATATTTTGCTTCTGTTTCATTTGTTTTTTTGCAAAAAACGTCATCCCACATGCAATGGGGGATGCGTGGCTTTGTAATTTATATACACCAAGAGTTTTAATATATAGCAAGGAACAAATGTGTGTATTATTTGGGAGCTTGGTGCTTGAACTTTGATAGCTGCCTTTGCTTGGTATGTGGCAGGTGTGTGGCCCACTTATGGCGATTATATATGATGCTTGGTGCTGCACTATACTTGAGCCAATATCCTTTTTCTCTAAAAACAACTTTTAGGCACAACAATATTGAAGTTTTTACCATAAAGCTAAAAATTTGTTTATAAAACTTATTTTCTTCAAAATGAATAAAATTTTGCCCTAGATATGAGAAAAAAAGGCCTTTAAATTTTTTTTTGCTCAAATAAAATTTAAAACTCTTTTTAAGCCAAACCTAGTAAATTTTTAAATGATTCATCCAATGAAAGAAACCTTTGGACCATTAAACCATCAATGCAAGATTGAAATTTTTTAAAGGAAATAACACCAACTACAGCAGAAATAAATTAGTGCTAACTGCTGGCTACAATTGGGGATACTATCCTCCTTGCGAGGTAGAAAAGAAGCCCTTAGACCAAGTGCCAAATCCATTAGGTTGCTTCCAATCCTTTCCTAAAATCCTCAACCTATTCTGACCTATAACCATCCACTGTAACCATTCTGCAAACAAATCCCTCTCTATAACCTATTATCAATCCATACTGCAACCTGTAAATTGTTACCCATGCATCCTCTGAAGACCGAAAGAAACTGTAAATGCAAACCTTAACTTGTAACTGAACTGAACTTGAAACTGAAAAATAAATGAAAACTACTAAAATAAATGCTCGCCATGTCAATCTTATTCACACCTACCTACCCTACCTTACGGAGCACAAGTGTTCAATCAAGTAAAGTCTGCTTTCCAATGAATCCAATCAAGCATTTTATCCCATGAACGAACTTCCTCATCATGCTTGAGTAAGATCAGAACATAAAAGCATAATGGAAAAACGATATGATAAAAGATTTGACTTTTGTTGCAAACACATAACCAACTACCCCAACTAAAAAATTTCTCCATGTATTTAGCCACTGGGTCATAAAAAGCATGGCATCCTTTAAATTTTTCAGTCATTTGTTTACCATGACAAGGCTTCTCAAAATGTAACTCCTCTTGCACACTTCCAAACTGGTCTTCAAAATAACCATGCAAGGAATACTCATGACAACATTCAACCGACACATCCATTAACTCATTCAAAATTTTTGAATTAGCAACTTGATTCTTCTCATGCTTTTCAAAAGAAATATCATTTTGTCTTTCAATGGAATCAACCAAAAAAAATTATTCTTGACAAAAAATTTCTAAATTTGAAAAAAAAAGGAAACATTGATTTGAGAACCCTCCTCTTCTTCTTTGTGATTCAACTGTTCATTGAAAACCTATGAGTTTTCCACATGCTAAGATTGATTGCATAATTGTTCATCCTTCTCATATTTCACTTTTAAAAATTTCATGAAATTTTCCATTACTTCAAATTTATGTTTTTGTTTAGAGACTTTAAGTATTTGTCTCAGCAATTCAAAAGAAGAATAACCCAAAGAAAAACAATCACTTTCATCACACTCATTATCCTCTTTGTTTTCATCATTTTGGCAATGCGTAATAATCGTATTTTCTTCACTAACCGGCCCTGAATTTGATAAATATTAAATTGTTTGTTTGGGTACATAATCCAAGTAATCATCCTCATATTCATCATATACAAGTGGGATAAAAACTTCTTTAAAATCATCACTAACATAATTTATGACTCGATGATTTCAATCTTCATGAAACAATTGATTATAACAATCTTTTTGTACATCATTGGGTTGATCATCTTTTCGTTCATATCTTTCTTCCAACTCTAATTCCTTTTCAATTCTATTATTATTGTCTTTGTCTGAAAAAAATGTAGACATCCTAAGATTGTTTTCAACTTCCAAAAAATCAATGAACATATGCTGCAAAGTGAAAGATTTTCTCTCCAAAATAAGTAATGACAATTCGGGAGGAAAGTTATATGTATAATGCAATTTAGTAGCACCTTCGAATGGTTGAATTTCTTTTCACATATTATAATAAGATCTTGCAAACCTCTTGTTAAAACTTGACATAGTTTCACCCTCTTGTTTCTTCATGGAATAAAACTCTGAAAGAACTTGGTATAATAATCTCCTCTTACCCCGAAAATTCCAAAAGATATCAGAAAACTCTTCCATTGTATTGATGGATTCAGGATGCAAATGCTTAAACCATTATTTAACATCTTCTGGCAAAGATTGAGAAAAAATCCTCATGCAAACATCATCATGCTCTATTTCAAAAAGGTCAAGAAAATGCCCAAAGGCTTGTAGATATTTCTTAGCTGTAAGGTTTTTGGATACTCCATCAAATGTAGGAAGCTATCTGCAGTGCTTTATAGGAAAATAGTGAAGGATAGGAGGTAAGTGAAGTGGTATATATCGGTTTGGAATCTTGGAAGAAACAGGGCTATGCAGCAAGGATGTAATATCAACTTTGGTATCATGAGGCTCACAAAGTTGTTTTTTGATGTCATGTGGTTCAAATAAAAGGGCTTGATCAAAATCATATGCACAAGATGAAAATATACTTTCAGTTTTCAAATAAGGATAAACATGAGTGAGTTCATGGTTTTCTTTTGAGTGCAATGAATAATGGAAAACTGTTTTGACAAGCTTAGGAGAAGATAGGAAAAAATTTACAAGAAAGGATAAGACATCTTGGAGAGTGATGAAACTTGAGTACCTTATATTTTCCACATGCATTTTCGTGTCTTTACAATGATCTCATTTCCCCAGTAGAGTTTGTCGGCTCCCTTTGAAGCTTCATTTTTGGATCACGCCACCAATGGAGTCACCCAAAATTTCTGAAATTTGGATTCTTTGTTAATGAAGTTTCCAAGTGAAAGATGCACAAACTTCTTAGTTTTTTACCATTTTTCACCATCAACAATCAAATCAAAAACTTTGTCATTCATACCCAGGGAAGATTTGAACCCTCTCTCCTCGGCAATGGCTCCAATTTGTTAGCACACATACTTTCCTTGGGTTGTGTCAAAGAAACCTAGAGGTAGCCACATAACCACTTTAGATTGTATTTCTAACCGAATACAATCATAGAGGGATATATCAGTGTTTTTGAAGCCTTGTTACTCAAAATATTCAATCAATGACACTCAGAAGGTAAGGTTTCTAATAGGACAATTTGCTTTTAAATATTTGGCAGGACAGTCATGGAGGAGACCATTGGACAATCGAGTCAACAATTAGATCTAAGATAGGTTGGAAGAGGTAGGGATTTGAAAATTGCATGGACAGAGGCAAGTAAGAGATCATTTCCTGAGTATTGAGGCATTTGCAGGTTGATTAGAATACAAGCAAAATATCCTATCAAACAGAGCACCTAGCTTAGGTGATTTCTGCAAGACTTTAGAAGAAAATGTTTTGAAAATGCTTGAACAATGAACCTAGAGAATGCAATATGAATTTTAGTTTCATAAACTATTTCTCAAGAATGAAAGAAAACACAAAATGGATTGTTTAAACTGGAAAAACAATCACATCAGAAGATTACTTACTAAGGAAAATGATGGCACAAGAAATCTCTACCATGGAAACTTCAACATTCCTCTGCAATTTTTATTCATCTCTGGAAAACTGAAACCTATTACAATGAAGAGCCTCTTTGCTCATTAAATTACAATCCTATATCTATCAAATACATATTAATATATAGAAAAGCAACATCCACCTAGCCTTGAATTCAAAATCTAACTGAACTCTAAAAATAGAAACAGTTACAACTAATTTGCTTCATTTTAGGAAGCGAACTACTGAAAAATAGGCTTCAAATCCCCACCTCAATATCTTATATGGTGATAGCTATGTTAAACTTAAGATAAATTTTTTAAATTACCATGTCCTCGACAAAACCCATGTCTTCATTTTCTCAAATTCTTCTCCAGGTCATCAAAATCTGATTTTGAAATTGATGACTCAAACTGTAATTTTTAAATTTATGAAAAATACCCTGTAAAGATGACTTTGATTATCCCAATAAATAATACACGTGTAAAAAGTAAAAAAGTTTATTGTATATAGGCATGTTATGAATAAAAACTTCTCTCATTTTCTCAAAACTCATCTCAATTTGGCAAAAACAGTTGATTGAAATAAATGACTAAAACAATCATTTTCATTAGAAATATGCTATGATTGAGATCTCCATCTGCAAATGTTTTGTATGTTTTAAAACCTAACATTTCTTAAGTTTCAAATAACTCCATATAATAAAGATGACCTTTGTTTTTTGCAATAATTATCCACTCAAAATCTCTTGAATGGTCACCATCTTGCCACATCCGTTTAACACATTCCTTTACCGAGACTGCCAGCAGAGAAAGAACCAGCCTCTCCAATGAATATGGAAGAGGTTTCAAATGCAAAATTAAGACCATAAAGAGTTTTCAGCAACCATCCATCTCGTCCTGGATCTGAGACTGCATCCTCAAATATGTGCAAATTTGAACGTGATCTGGGATTTTATCTGAGCCTTTCAATTTTAAACTATGTTCCTTTCTTTGAATATTGAACTAAATTTATCTCCTGCCAGTGGATACTTCCAAGAATGGTAATCCATTTGACACACCCAGCACGTGTGTTCACTTTCTCTTCAAATAAAATATAGTTGAGCCCCAAAATGTTATTTCTCCATGTGCTTTTAGTCTGCGAAATTTATTTGAACTATTGATTTGAATTATCTTGATATTGATTCGTCCAAGAGTGAAGCTCTTACGGTATTTCATTTCGCATGTCTCTAAATTCAATTTGGTCATGCAAGTTATGACAGCGAAATCAACCTGATCCATTAGATGTTGGGTATCTCTCACCTGCCATGTTGATCCCAATTTTGTTTGCATGAATTTAAACACAAGCCAAATGGCTTCAGGAATAATGCTAGGTATTTTTCTTTGGCCTCATGATAGTACCCAAGCGTTTAACCTAGCGTATGGTGCTCTCAAATATAAGTAAGCACCATTATTTCATGTCGGCTTGTTAACGTAATCTGGGGCCTTTGCTGCAGCACATGGCTGCAAGTATTCAATTAATCGAATTCTACTTAGATCTTCTTTTTCATTTCCCTTGATTGGTGTGTTAGTGGTCTGATCTTTTTTATGCCTTAATTTTCGCCAAAATTAACTCACCAAGCTGCGGTTGTTAATGTCCCCATTATGGTGGTAATTGGTATTTTTCTCATGATATTCTATATCAAGGTCATCTTTTTCTTGGTTGTATGTGGAAGATGAACAATTGGGTGATCAGGAGAAATTTGAATCTCTTCATTATACACTTGGATCTTGGTTCCAAATAACCATAACCAGTGGACCATCCGAAGCACATGAAAATGAGTTGATAAGACCCGTGCTTGGTTTCAAATCACATAATGAACATCTTCTTAGCGTAGTTTCTTTCTCTTGGCTAAATCGTGTAGATGTTTCTCAGAAAGCTTTGACGTTTTGGGGGAATTGGCATTTTCAGAGCCACTGAAATCATTTTCCTTGCGATCAACTTCTTTGGAACTTGTGTACACTATATGTTTTGAATTACGCCCATCCTCAGAGTTATTCTTCGGGCTTTCATATTTGCAGCTTCTATGATGTTCTGATAAATATTTACAACTATGGAATGCCTTTCTCAAGTTCCAACTCCTTTTCTCGAAGGCGCTACATTTCATTAACTTCTACCATGCGGTTTGGTTCATTGGATGCTGCATCCTCTCTTTGCCTCATGAACATTTATATCAAGCACGTCATTCCCTATAAACAATTGAAAACTACCATCTAACCATCTCATAAAGATAGCATTGCTTTAATTGATATGTCACATTTTCATTTGCGTTTACATATTTTTGCTTGTGTTTCATTTGTTTTTTCGCAAAAATTGTCATCCCACATGCAATAGGGGCTGAGTGACTTCCGAAATTATATACACCAAGTAACCTTTAAGAAGGAAAAAACGTGGGTATTATTTTGGGGCTTCCCGCTTGAACTTTGATGGCTGGATTTGCTTGGTATGTTGCAAGTGTGTGGCACTTATGGTCATTCCATTGAAAGAAAGAAACTTTGGTCATGAAAAAGCTTTTGGGACCATTAACTTAGAAACTGAAATGTTGGGACCATCCACTTAGAAACTGGATTTGCTTGGTATGTTGTAGGTGTGTGGCACTTATGGTCATACCAATCTGAAACGTTGGGACCATTAACTTAGAAACTGAAATGTTGGGACCACTAACTTAGAAACTGGATTTGCTTGGTATGTTGCAGGTGTGTGGCACTTATGGTCATTCCAATCTGAAACGTTGGGACCATTAACTTAGAAATTGGATTTGAAACGTTGGGACCATTAACTTAGAAACTGGATTTGCTTGGTATGTTGCAGGTGTGTGGCACTTATGGTCATTCCAATTGAAAGAAACCTTGGGACAATTAACTTAGAAACTGAAACGTTGGGACCATTAAGTTAGAAACTGGATTTACTTGGTATGTTGTAGGTGTGTGGCACTTATGGTCATTTCAATCTGAAACATTGGGACCATTAACTTAGAAACTGGATTTGCTTGGTATGTTGCAGGTGTGTGGCACTCATGGTCATTGCAATGAAAGAAATGTTGGGACCATTAACTTAGAAACTAAAACGTTGGTCATTCCAATGAAAAGCTTGGTATGTTGTAGGTGTGTGGCACTTATGGTCATTCCAATGAAAGAAACGTTGGGACCATTAACTTAGAAACTGAAAAGTTGGGACCATTAACTTAGAAACTGGATTTGCTTGGTATGTTGCAGGTGTGTGGCACTTATGGTCATTCCAATGAAAGAAACATTGGAACCATTAAGCCATCAATGCAACACTTATGGTCATTCCAATGAAAGAAACGTTGGGACCATTGATGAAATTTTTTAAAGGAAATAACACCGAGTGCAACAAAAATGAATTAGTGCTAACACCTTCTTGAAGAAGAAGGAAACTAAGATGCTCACATAGACAAAAAAAATTCTTCCTTCCTCTCCTGTAATATGAGAGTTGGTTCTTCATGATCGGGACTAATGCTCAACACCATTCAAAGTTCACACCCCGTAGACACTCCACTGCTATGCGCATCTGGGTCCGTGTATCCAAATGCAAAGTGAATGACCCTGCCACTCTAACAATAGTGCTTACAAGCACTTTCAATTGGAAGTTGGTGATCTGTGCTATTAAGATTTGTGTTCCCAATTTCTCTATTCCAGGTATGCAGTAGGTGTTGACATAATCCTGTACGCTAAGGGGATCATCCCCTCGACCGGTGCCACCCAAGTTCATGGATTCCCATCAATGATACAATCCGATAATAAAGTAAATATCTTTGGTGGTAAGCACTAGGGTCTCTCCCTAGAGATTGAACATACCAAGTTCATAGTCCCACAAATGTACCAATGTCTCTAATAGTCATACTTGGGATCTCATGTTCGAAGTGCGGTAAAATTTTCATACTCTACACCTCTAAAAAGAATTCAATGTCATCGGATCACCTATGGATATCATGCCTATGTCCTCATGCTCTCTTTCCTGCCACTCTAGTACCATCTTGATCTACAATTTCATCATTTTCACCATTAGATTATTTGGAAACCTTCAGTGTGAAAAACTCGTGATTGTCTAGTATGGACAGTGCGAGCCACTTGCGAGTTCCCCACTGTAAAGCCGTGGTTACTTCACGAACTTGCGACTTTACAAAAGGATACCCGCGAGTGTTTCATAGTGGTTTTAGGGTAGGCCAAAGTCATAAAATCAAGCATGGAAATTAATAATGGAAAGCATAAAAACAAAGATAAGGGAGATATGAAGTACCTGCAACTCGCGAATTGAAGTTCCATCCACTTGATTGCTTACATGGATCATTGGAAGACGAGAGGTAAAACTTGCAAAATAGTGGTAAAAATCAAATATAATGTTTTTAAACCAATTTTAATTATTTATAGTAAATTTTCAAAAAATTTACCCACTTTTGTAGAGTTTTGGTTTTTTTTGTCATTTGAACTAATGTTGTTTTTTTTACTTAGGTATTACAGGTCCTGGATGAACTTGGAGTTTGTTTCCTTGGCATATAGGATAGGATTTGTTCCCCTTTTGCATATTTTATTTACACCTTATCCCTTCTTGAACCTTAGGATGTCCTTTTCATCTATGGAATGTGATGTGCAACCACCTCTTATCCTTCAAACATCATTTTTCTTCCATGGTTAGAACTTACCTAACATGGGTACCTTAGTTAGAACACTTCTTGTTGTCTGGTACCCATGCCACATGTTGTTAGGTTGTGGGAAGTCTTCGTAATTGTTTTTCACATCAAAACAAACCTCATTTTTCGTATTTTACTGAATTACCCTTGATTATAAGGATCCAGCCATATGGAGTTATCTTGAAGCCCTAATGTGACTCCTTAAATATGACTAGATAATCAAGTTGCTTGTTCTTTCAGACTCGTTAAAGTAATTGAATGATTATCTATAGCAATATGAGTTTAACTCTTTTCTAGACCATGTGGATTACTTACCAAAAATGAATCCTCCTTTTTCCTCAGAGTCTAGAAGAGTATCTTTAGGTATAGATTTATCTATTTTCGAGGCCTGGAAGAGTAAACTTACATAAAAGAAACCTATTTGAGCTTACTTTTCTCTATTTTGTGCTCTGTACCTAAACATGAAAAAGAATCCGAGCATTATTTATGACACTGTCATGCTCATTAAACCCTAGTATAAAGCATCGAGTTTACTATTGTTCATACTATTCTCATAAATAAATGGAACTTGCTAAGTGATCTTTCCTTCCTTAACACTCATTAAACAAAGGATACATGTTTGCTTTTGAAGAAGTGTCAATTGGGTGATAGTTTACTCTTTTTTGGACATTGTCAACAAATACAAAAAAGGTATACCTTATTTCTTTGGAAGCTAAGAGAGTTATCCTTTGGATTGTTTTATACTTTTTTGGACTCATGAGACTAAAATTATGAAAAACACCCCCCTAGAGTTTTCTTTGGAGTTTTCATACTCTCAAAACTATGAAAACACTAACGAGCATTTGCTAATTCATGCTCATAAAATCCATGGATCAGTGACAAATCAGGAATTATTCTCTCTTCACTTCAAGCTTGCAAAAAATGAATAAGAACTCCATTTGACTTTCTTAGACTCGTTAAAACTTAGGAAGAAAGGAATCGAAGGAAACACATTCATTAATTTATAAGTTCTCACAGTATGCCATCCTTAAAAAAAACATTAGTTTGAGCTTCTTGATACTCATGTCTCAATTTTTACTTCCCATTTCAACCACATTAGAGAGAATTTGAGGTCAAAAATGGGCCTCAAAAGGACCAAAATGTACTATAAAAGTCAACCAATTACATTCTAGTAGATGACATCATCCCCCATGGTTGAGGTGGCATTACATGAGTTAAGAATGCTTATTTGTCACATTTTCTATGATGGATGAAAACCCAAAGTTAACCGAGGTAGTGGTACAAGTACTTCTAGTCATAAAGTAAAGTACTCACAATTCACTTTCTCATAAAATAATATTATTGTCATTTTGAAGTAAAGTACTCATAATTCATAAATATGTCTTTTCACTTTTTTTTTATAAAATAATATATTTTTATTTTCATGCTTTTTTAATTTTAAATTATATATTCACTCAATTTTATTTAATATCATAATGCCAAAGTAATAAAAATATAATATTGTACTTTTAAAATAAATTAAATCCATGAATAATATTAATATGAAAGATGTATGTTAATTATGGACTAGTTATATATATATATTGAATCATATGCATTCATTTGAATCATGTTTGAATGTATAGAACTACATGTTGATATGATAAATGTTTATATGATTATAACTTTATTGTGAATTTTTTTTTGACAAAAAAATTTATTATAATTTTTTAATAGATAATTTTATAGAATAATATGCAAATTATGTTGTTATAACTTGTTAAATATTAATTAATAATAACGTCATTATGATAATAATTAAAATAAATGTTATCATGTTAGTTTTAATAATAAAAATATTTTAAAATTGTAATGATTAATAAAATTAATTAAGCCATTTATATTTAATTTGAATTTTTTTTTTTTTTTAGCCATGAGAACAGCAACCTCCCAAGGGTATATCCAACAGCCCGCAAGCCAGATATACCAGAAACTTGTGACTCAGCAGGGGCCGAGACGTCTCGAAGCCCACCGAGGTAAATTACCGGGAGTGAACCTCTATCCCAGGGGTCGCCTACCCTTCGAGCCTTGTCACAACGGGCTAAATAGGCATCCCTACCCCCCGCCGGTTTTGAACCTGTGACCTCCTTGGAGATAACACAATCTCTTAACCATTGGGCCCACTCAGGTGCCTTTATATTTAATTTGAAATTATAACATGATGTGTAAAACTGTATTATGACGCATTTTTTTAACAAATTAGTAACATTGATTTTTTACATGTATATTTTGTATTTATAATTTTTTTAGTTGCAAAGAGTGGAAATAATTTTCTTAGATAAGTATTTATATTATAAAAATATTTTCAAAATGTATAAATATTTTTTAATAATTTATTTTCGTCTATAAAAAAATATTAAAATAATTTATGCTTTAACTAATAAATTAAAAGAATTTATGCACCACCATTCATTTATTAAATTAATATGATATATTATTTATTCACAACTTTTTTATTGCTAAAAATTAATATACATTAAAATCAACTAATAAATTAAAATAATTTATACACCAGTGTTGACTTATTCAGTAAATAAAATATATTATTTACTCGTAACCTTTTTATTGCTAAAAAATAATATACGTAACTTTTTTATTACTAAAAACAGCATATATTAAAATCTTATATACTAATATGACATATTTTCATAATGTATAAATATTTTTTTAATAATTTATTTAAGAATAAATTAAGTCTTTATTATTTTCTCTAAGAGATTTAACTATAACATTCATCTACAATAAAATGACTATATAAAAAAAATTATTATTTTGATATTAATTTATTCTAATAATGCAATAAATATTATAATAATATTGTTAAAATTTTACATGTAAGTAAATCTTAATTAAATCATATTAAAATTAAATTGATGGGGAATGTACTAAATATAAAAAGTCGACATAAATTAAAAAAACAACTCCTAAATATATTTTTTTGTTTAATTTCATTTACAAGTTCAAGACAAATAAATGCTAAAGGACAATAAATTTTTGGGAATTTACAATGAATCTTAGTCACATCATTGTAAAGTTATTTTATTAATTTTATTTATAGTCAATTTATAAAAGTAACTCAACCATGGTTATTTATATTGTGCATAAAAAGTAGTGTAGGAGGTGAATTGTCATATATACCTACCCCATAAAACCCCTAACTCATAATATTTCAATATATCTTATATTTTTGTAGTACATCTCTTAGGAGGCCCATTTTTGACCTCAAATTCTCTCTAATGACACCTCGAGTAATTACTCCTCCACTTTTCCTGATACACTTGGAATCTAACCATGTTTCCTACATGGTAGATAGGTCTAGTTGTACCATATATAATTTTAAATCTTCCTTGAGCCATCTTTGTTTCATGCTCAGTATTTAAGGATAGTTACCCCCTGTCTTTTCATCCAGATTACTATCATTTTCATCTCTGAAATTGTCCTACATACATCTTCCCTTATCGAGTCTACTAGATACTTATCTAACCTATTGAAAGATTCATTGCCTTACTGTTTACACAATAGCTTCCGATCAATACCTCTAGTAGAAGAAGACCTAGAGTTTCAAAGATAGTACCTTATGATCCACTTCTCATATTGGTGGACTCCTAGTTAGGTTCTCTATTCTACTCGTTTGTTTTCCAATTTTTAAGTACCACCTTCCAATGCCTAAATTATGAGGGAATGGTGTCTACCCTACCTCTGTACTTGTCCATTAAAACCGCAATCTATCGTAGCTCAAAACATTATCTATTTATTGACTCCATTTCCCAATGGTCTCTTTTCAACACTATCTTACTGAACGCTATAAACAAACTTTTCTTATAAAAAATCAGACCTTTTGAATGTTGTTATCGAATATATTGAGTGAGAATGCTTTATGGTATTGAGAGATCCCTCTCGGATTGTATAAGTTCAGAATACAGTCTAAATAGGTTATGTGGTTACCTTGGGGTTTCCTTGATACATCCCAAGGAACATTTTGAGTGATAACATATTGGCGACGTCGCTGGGGAATGAAAGTTCAAATATTTTCCTAGGTATGAATGACAGAGTTTCATATTTGACTATTGATAGTGAACAATAGTCAGAAATCAAATAGTTTGTGTATCCTTCACCTGGTGACTCCAACTTCGAAGAATCCAGATTTCAAAATTTTATGGCGACTCCATTGTCAGAAGGTTTCATAGGTTAATGTCTTGATTCGGTTTGTTTGTTAATCAATATGAGTTCTATATATGTAAGGTATGCTCTTACGAATCATGCTCACATTCCTAGTTTTCTGAATCGAATACCTAATGTAGATTGGAAAACCTCTTTTCCAAAATTCAAATATCAAAAGAGTGATGATGCTTCCCTTCGTTTAGTTAGATTTCATATGCATATACATAAGCTTGGAGTTGAATTGCATGAGGATTATTTAATGAAAATGTTTATGGTTGGTTTGGAAGGAAATGCATGGTCATTGTATTAGAGGTTTCTATCAGAAAGTTTATGTTCCCTTAAATATTTTCATACAGTATTTCATGAGAATTTCATAGACCAATATCCTTCCTTGCTATTGGTTCAAGATTGTTGAACGCATGTTAAAGGTTTTATTGAATATTTGGATAACATGTATGGTGATGATGATTTTATGGATGAATAACATTTAGATATTTTACATGAGAACTCATTTCATCAAAAAAAATACAAGCGAGTTGTTATGAAATTCAAAAAAAATTCCTGCAATTGATAATTTCTTTTTTGACTGAAAGTGACATAAGCCAAAATTCTTATTTAACCGGTTACATTTCTTTTTCTGAAATCGATGATAATTTGCAGCAGCATTGTTAATATTTACATGTAACCAATAAGGAAGTTGGCACTGTCAATCAAATCCTTCTTCATATCATTCAACTTTTGAATTTTTGTTACATGAAGGGGCTTCCCATTTCCAATCACAAAATATGATTTTGCAGCAACAATCTCCTCAAATTTATAATACTTATGTGGATGACTACATAAAGGATTCTAATTCTGGAGGATCTCTTTCAATGTGTTCATTTTGCAAAATTGCATGTATAGAGGAATCATACCTTCAATTAATGGTTGAAGAAGGACCTTTGTGTGTTTATCAAACTCATTTCTCACCTAAATATTTACAAGAACATACAAATCCCTCTTCGTTTATGGATGATTAGAAAGATGATAAACAATACAATCAGTCCGAACATATGGAAAAACCAGAAATTTCGAATGAGGGAGTGAATCACCAAGAAGAACATCAGGTTTTTCAATTGAGTTTTCTTTTATGTTCAGAATTTTTGTGTCAAGAAAGATCATTTTCACTTGATTCTTTTGAAGAACAAAATAATAATTCTTTTGAAACACATAAAGAGAATCAAGTTTCCAATTCAAAAATTTTAAACTAAGTTGTTGATGTCTCATTTAAAAGTGAAGTTACAGTTTGAGCAACCTGTTCACAACAAGAAAATAACATAATTTTTTGAAGATTGTCATGTTTTTATGATCCAGTGGCTGATGATATGGAAAGCAAATTCAATTCAAAAAATGGTTTATGTTTTCACGATAAATATCAAGTCTTTTATCATAGATTTTTATCATTATGTTCTTGTTTTTTTATTTTGATCAAGAATGATGAGGAAACAAAATTATTGGATCAATTACTTGGATGGATTCATTGGAAATACAAGTTTACTTGAATTGCTGGTTATGTTCAATAAAATAGGGTAGGTAGGAGTGTGTGAATAAGCCTGACATGGCGAGCATTTCTTTCAACAATTTTTTGGTTTGGTTTCATTATAAATTTCTGCTTTTAGTTTGAAGTTTCAAGTTCAGAATTGTAGTATTTGGTTTTAGTTTTCAAAGGAAGTACTGGTGATAGGATATAGGTTACAGTTTGGGATTAGTTTGCACTATGGGTTTAGTTGATGGTTACAGGTCAAAGCATTTTAAAGGTTTCAGGAAATATTGGGAGAAGCCCAATGGATAAAGCACTGTTCTACGTGTTCTTTGCTACCTCAGAGAGAGGATTGCATGCCTAGTTGGAGCGAGTTGCTAGCACTATTTTATTCATGCTAGAGTTGTTGTTCTCACATTATAAATTTAAAAATTCCATTGATGTTTTGAGCTTGGGACATTTGATAAATCCTGGAAGGTTTCCTAGATTTGGTAGGTAAAGGAATATTAAGAGTGATTTGGATAAAGAAAGAAAGATTTTTATTATTGAGGATTTAAAAATGGTTTATTTTATTTATAGACCAAATATTTATTTTTAAAAGAATGATATAAGCTGGCCTAAAGTTTATTTTATAAAAGAAAATGTTTATATTTTTATAAAAACAGAAGCTTTGTTTAATATTTTTCTAAAATATTTTTGTAATATTGGCCAAGACCAATATCCAAGGATAATGCAACATAGAGAACCTGAAAACCATATGTAGACCAAGCATTAACCCCATCAACACAATAGACAAATCAAAATTTTCCAACAAAGTCCAAGCACCGAGCTCACAATGAGTAATATATAATGTATTATGCCTTGATATAAGTTTAAACCCTCAACATATATAAATGCTTGAGAGTTCTTTTACATGGAGCATGTGCGATAATGTCCCCATTGAAAAAAAATTATAAAGATGTAGTGCCAAGAAATAATGAAGAATTTTGGCACGAGTGTTTATGGACCAAAAACTGGGAAGGAAACTACTATATTCTGCTCATGCAACCTGGATATCAAGGGACGTCGCACTAGTTTTAACAAAAAAACGAATCTTCTGTTGTTTTCTTTAGTTTATGATGGAAGTATTGTTTAGAGATTTGAACTCTCAAGTTCCAAGGACTCTAGCTTAGTATCATGCATATGCACGGTTGGAGATGCTTTATTTTTCTTGGTATTCATTTAGGTGACAACCTATTGGTTCAGTTCAGCTATGGGCTGGCATCATCTTCTTCAATTTCAAGATCAGTAAAAGATGAGGTAGGAGAAGTTGAGGGAGAAGCTCCTCCAGCAAAGAGGTTATGCAGGGCATCTTTAGACATTTCCCAAGATGTCATGAGTGGTGAAGCGATTTCACTCTACAACTCGACACCTAGTAACTCTGATTCATCACAAAAGTGTTTTCATTTGCTGTCAGAGATCTGTTGGTTAATGTTGATCCATTGAAAGACTTCACTTATGGGCTACGAACAAATACATATCTTAATGCGACAAGTGTTGCAAAACAAAACAATTATGAACTCGTAGGTCGTTACGGTCATGTTCGGGTCCTGGAAAAAAACGGTTCATTACGTGTGCTTCAACAATCTATTCGTCCAGAACTTATCACAAAGGTTGAATTATCACAAAGGTTGAATTACCAGGCTGCAAAGGAATATGTACAGGATATTACAAGGGTTCAGATAACCATGCATCTAATTCTACAAAAGTAATGCCAGGTGAGGACGAAAAGAAGACATTGAGTATGTCAAGAAACATAATGTTGATCTAGAAGCCTGAGTCAAAGTTACATCCACAGCCCAAGTTATGACTACTTTGCGCGTTACTATTCTCAAAGTTAGTCAAGAAGCTTCAGCGATAGAAGTGCTCGAACTCATGACTCTCGTGGGAGTGGTAGTCCAAGTCCCTCTAAAACCCATCTGTATATTCTCGGTTGCGATCAAGATGCAGTGGAGGTTCAAATAGTCGAAGTGATTGTTGTAGCCCAATATGATATAGCCCGAATCCAGAAGATGATACATCTCTAAGATTGGAAGGATCATATGCGTCGTGGCGGCGATGTATGTTTTTATAAGTCTACTGCAAAGGAAGTGGCACTGTGGGAATTGTAGGCTACACAAGCTACGAGGATATGAAATATATTATATGAAATTTTGATGATTGCTCGATCATACATAAATGCCTACCACTGTTTTTACTAGTTTCCTCAGCTCTGGAAAGAAAATCTTCTCAACCATATTTTAACCAAACAAACTTGGGATTAACTGTTCACGTTAATGAAGCCTAGCATCGAATGGCTCAGAACCATTCCGCTGGAAAAAATGGTGGGAAATTAACGTTTAAGAAGCTCAACAAAATTTTATGCCGACAAGTAAGTTTAAACACTTGTTTATATCTTATTATTTCGTAAACAAGATCGACGGTTTAGAATCATTCTGCTGAGGAAAATGACATGATGTTAACAATGAAAGAGGAATCTCATTTCGCTGATTGAAAAGCCGGTATAGGAAACCACCTTTTGAGGTAACAGAACCCGCTTTGGTAAGTGATAAAAGGAAATAGCAGTTCCAGTGTTATCGATTCTAAAAGAATGGATGTAAATCCTTTTGATCTTGATTTGCCACCCGGATTTGAAACTATCACAACAGAGAAGCCTCATAATATAATGGATGATATCACTTTCTAGTGTAAGAGTATCCAAGAAAATGTTGTATATGGCATGATTTTATCTTCGAAGGTGACTGGGTCCTCAGTGCTACGTCTATATCCATCTCTATCTCTGTGTTATTATCATTACATTAAAAAAGATAGTAAGGTTGGAAGAAGGAAATGGTTGATGCAGAAAAACGAAAAGGGAATGTTTCTTTTCTGCAGGAAACTATTACACTAAAAAAGATAGTAAGGTTGGAAGAAGGAAATGGATGATGCAGAAAAAACAAAAGCGAATCTCTCTTTTCTGCAGGAAAGTATGAGGAAGTTATAACACATTTCACTGAAGCTATTGTTTTTGCTCTGACCAATCATGTTTTATATTCAACTAGGTATGCAACATATGATTCATTACATAAGTATAATGAATCTCTTCAGGATGCTTAGAAGATAGTGGAAATCAAGGCAGATTGGTCCAACGGTTACAGTAGGCACGTAAAGCTGACGCACAAAGGGAAAGGAAGTTGGAAATGCAGTTTATAAGAAAAATGATTTTGAGACTGTTGTTCACCCTTATACAAAGGAAATGAATTTGGATGTTGAGGATATCTCTTACATAATAAATGGAGAAACGGTTTATCTAGAAATGGGAAATTATGGACAATGCATTAATGATTGTGACAAGGCTGTTGAAAAAGGGAAGGAGTTGCATTCATATTTTAAATGATTGCTTAGGATTTGACTAAAAAAGCAATGCATATGTTAAGATGGCTAAATATTTTAAATATTATGATCCAGCAACTGAAACTTATGAAGAAGGTACCCAATATGATGAAAACAACTAGGTTTCAAATTCGTACAATACTCCCCAAATAAAAAATATCAACTATAAGTCAAAATACTACAAGTGGCAGAATATTAGATAAGCAATGAAGCAAAAGAAGAAGCTTCATTTTTTGGAAATGATTCTTTTAGTCAGCAACTTCAAACAGTTTTTTTTGGATAAATGAAGATGAATTTTAAAAATCCAGAGAATTTTCTTGAGAATGAACTTATCTACAAAAGTTTGTTTCAGTTTTTTCACAAGTGTTAAGGTCTTGGAGAATTGAAATGATATTTATAACGCATTTCCTTTGGATTTCAATTTACTATTTGAGCCATTAATTTCAAATGCAGATGCTTAGGATATGGAGGAGAATATAGAACAATAGAAACATGGATTTTGATGCGAATGGTTGAAATACAAAAATGTATTTCGGTTTTTACACATCTATTAATGTTTTATACATACATGTGGGGCTTGGAAGCCTATTTTTCATAAATCCGGCTACTAAAAAGATGGAAATCAGTTAAAACATGTATTTTCTGTTTGTAACTATTTCTATTTTGGAAAAGTAGTTAGAATTCAAAATGGAGACTCAGTAGATGTAGTTTTTTTCTATATAAGCATATGTAATAGATAGAATTGGGGTTGGACTCTCCGAAGGAGAGGAGCTCTTAGTTTGTAATTGCTTTAATTTTTGAAGATGAATAAAGTGACAGAGAGGAAATTTTGAAAACTCTTCATGGCAAAGATTCTTGCGCCATCGATTTTCTTAGTAAGTAACTTCTTATGTGATTGTATTTCAATTTTTCACCACATTCTGTATCTTCTTTCATGTTTGAACATTAGTGTTATTGACTAGAATTCATTTTTGATGCTCTAATTTAATTGGTTCAAACATTTTAAATATTTTATGCTAAAGTTATTACATAACTCACCATAGTTAGGTGCTCTGTTCTAATCGATTGTTTTCCCTTTATCAACTACCACCTTGAAATTCCTAAAGTCTGAGGAAATGGTGTCGACCCTGCCACTATCCTTGTCCTTTAAAACCCCAATCTCTTGCACCTCAAACCGTTATCTATTTATTGACTCCATTGCCCAATGTTCTCTTTTCAACACCGTCTTACCAGACTTTATAAAAAAAATTGTCCTATCAGAAACTTGACCTTCTGCTCGTGTTGTTATTGAATATCTTGAGTGAGAAAGGTTTATGGTATTAAGAGATCCTTATCTGATTGTATAAAGTAAGAATACAGTCTAAAGTGGCTATGTGGTTACCTCAGACTTTCCTTCATATAACCCAAGAAACATTCTAAGCGATAACACCCCCCTTAAAAGTCATGGGAATTTGGACTTTTTGGGGGCGGTGGTTATAAATATGCCCTCAAAAGTACAATTGTCAAGATTTTGTTTTTTTGGGGGGGGTGGGGTGGTCTAAAAGACCCCCCTAAAGGTCATTTTCAATGTTGTTTTTAAAAAAACCCTTAAAATTCATGAGAATTTGGACTTGTGGGGGTGATGGTTATAAAGTTGCTGTCAAAATTCCAATTGTCATGAATTTTTAAGGGAGGTTGAAAGACCCCCCCAAATGTCCTTCGCAAGGTGGTTTTTAAATAAAACCCCTTAAAATTCTTGAGAATCAGACTTTTAGGGGTGTTTTTTTTCATGTCTCCCCCACAAAAGTCCAATTGTTGTGCACTTTTTTATTGGAAGGGAGGCTGGAGGGGTGGGGGGGGCGGGGGTTCAAAAGAACCCTTGTAAAATTCCTTTTCAAGATGAGTTTTAACCCTCCCACCCCCGCCAAGCCAAAAATACACTACCAATCTCCCTTGGGCTCCATATGTCCCCATAAATTTTCTAGAGAAGCCACATGGCCTAAAACATGATAAATTTTCCTTATAACATGGAATACAAATTTATAATTATCTTTGGACTATTATATCTTAAAAATATAGTCTAGGAGGGTGTCAAAATAAGGTATTAATTAGGGAATATAAAAATATTATCAAGTTAATAAAACCTTAGCTCTTACATCTACACCTATACTAACTACATTCGTTGAGCCTAAATAAAATCCCTAAGAAATGCTAAACATACCCCACACAATAAATTCCTAACACTCTAGAACAACTTATACATACATATAATGTCCACCATCAATTTGTAAAATCACTGTGAGGAACCTCTTGAAATAAACAATGAATTGCACGATATAACATAAATAATAGAGCACATAAGATATTTTATTAATCGTAGACTACTTCGAGGGGAAAACCTCCTTTGAGTAATCTCAATACGAATAAATTTTTGATACCTTGATTGGCCTCAACACTGACTTATATACTAAGTCTAATCTAAACAGCTATTAATCTCCATGAATGTGGGATAATACAACATACTAACATGAAGAATTACAAAGGATATGTGTCAAGTAAAATATAATAATGAAATAAAGAGGAGGGTTGACATGGGTTCTTAACATTTCCTCCTGCTTAGACTTTTTTGTCCTCAAAGATTTAGATGTGGAGACTGTTGTTGGATTTGGAGCGGTTCCCATGTAGCATCCTATGGTTGTATGCCATGCCACTAAATTAAGACCTATGTGATGGACTGAGAGAGAATCTAACGAGTGCGCTTATTGAGGATGGCCCGAGGCTCAAAAATGATGGATCCTTCGTTATCGAGTTCTGGTAAAACAATTTCTGCTCTGATGTTGGTTCCAATCACTTTCTTAAGACAAGAGACATGAAATACCAGGTAAATGCAAGAAGAAGGAGGAAGTTCCAATTTATAACCAATTGACGCAATATTCTAGAGAACCTTATATGGTCCATAGAAATTTTGAGAATTATTATGATTCCCTTTGAGTTTCAAGGAGAATTGTTTGTAAGGATGCAAACAAAGAGAAACGTCTTTTGCTTCCCCTTGTCTTCAAACATCTTTTGTAACAACTCAAGATTAAATGTCCAACGCTTCGACTCCGCATGCTATTTTTATAGCAATGAGGACATGTACAATTATCTACCTATTTCTTTACTATAGTTCTATTTTTAGTCATATCTTTCTCTTTTTACCACTTCTTGAACTTAGCTGGCTTCTTATACACATTCTCCATACCATGTTTCACCTTTCTAGCTTCACGATGAGTAACTTGTACTAACACTTCATCAATGTTAGTAGGATTACACATTAGAATAGTATGATGAAGATAATATTGCAAACCACCAATGTATTTAAGAGTTCTACAAGTGTGTAATGGAATTTCCAATGCTAAAGTTTTATTCTTAAATTCTTCAGTATAAGGTTGAACATTTTTCCCATTAGTTCTCTTAGACGTAACCATGCAATCATTGATATTTGAGTATATTCCAAAGGATATAATTCTTTCCTTACTACAATATAAATTCAACCCAAGAAGAAATGATTTTCCCATGTTGTACCATATATGTACTAAAATCCACATTGTAATGAGGATAAAGATAATGAACATTTTTTTTGTGGTTACTTTCACATTATGAGGAGGATAAAGAGAATGAACATAATTTTTTCATAGTTATTACAAGGAGGATAAAGAGAATGAACATAATTTTTTCATGGTTATTACGAGGAGGATAAAGAGAATGAACAGAATTTTGTGATGGATATTATCTTTTGTGTATATTGACATTAACTCTAATTGCAAAGAGATGATTAAACATAACGTACCCATTTTTGCATGGCTATTATTTTGGGTATTATAAATAGTACTTTAAGTTGATATTAATACTGAGATCTTAAATATATTTTTAAAAGAAAAATATTTACTAAGTATATATTTTTACTAAGTCTAATTTTAATATGGAAATACACTTTAGCTATGCTCTTCTTTTTCCTTATTTTAAATTTTGATAATGTGAAGCGTTTTAAAATAACCATAACTTTGAAGAAAATATTTTGTGCTCAAAATTCTTAAAGCTAAGATGGAATTACAATTCCCCAAAAAAAATTATAATAGAAACAAAAAAAATTATTTGTGTATCAAAATAGAGAAATGAGTGGGTTTAATGGTTAAGAGAATTTGTTTCCTCTTAGGAGGTCACATGTTCAAATAAATAAAGTATTATTATTATTATTATAGAAATAAGTAAAAAATTCTTAAGAGTCTTGTAAATTAAGTTTTATACATAATGACTTTATATTTTTTGAAAAAACAAATATTACATTTTAAAAGTTAAATAACCCTTTTTCATTTAAATCCTGTCAAAAAAGTTTTATGGCAATGTGGACATGTGTACCTATAGCCAATCTCAACTACATTGCCCATTACTATTGGAATTTGAGAAAGTTTTGATGGTTATGGGGCATTTTTCCCATGTGCTAACTCCCAAACAATTTTTTAAAACTTATTTTTGACTTGTGATGATTTTTATAAGTTTGTTTGAGTGAGATTAAAGTTTGAATCTGGTTCTTAAATTCAAATTTTAATTGCAAGCAATCATAGATGCTTATAGGTATATATTGCATAATTTTTGTAAATATCATTTATTTATTTTTTAATATTTTTAATAGGTAATTTTGTTAGATTTTTATTAGTCGAAAGAGTAGAGATGAAATGAAAGTCCAACCCTCCTGCTCGCTAAGATATTCATATCTGTTGTACTCAAGAAACAGGAACGAAAACTAGCTGCACACGGATTAAGATCAAGTGCGCTTTTTGGAATGGTATCAACGACTTGCCTGCTTCCCACAGTCCACTCGATATAATATTGTGTTATATTTTATATAAAATTATCTAAATGAGAAGCTCATTGAATTCGATTATTTCGAAACATAACAGACTTAATGGATTGGGTTCCTAATATATGGGGCATATTTAGGGTTCCTAATATATGCGATATGCCACATGGATCTGTGTATAACTGAATGGGACCATATTTGTGTATTGGAAGGGATAAATTCATAATAAATTCAGCATACTTAAGGTGTATAATAAATTTCAGGTTACCATAGATCTCTATATATAGAGCAAAAGAGTGATAGAGAGTACCAACATATTGGAGAGTATACATTTGCATATACAAATCAAGTGGGGGATGTTATTTTAGTGGAAGTATTTCAGTGGCAATTATGGCTGGAGACAAGCTGAGGATCAACAAAGAATCGAAGAAATTGAAAAAACATGTTGCTATTGAAGGTTGCCCATTCATATATGTTCACCAAATGCCAGTGATTATCTATCATAATCATCCATCAAAGGCTATTGAAGTAGAAAAGAAAGACTTCAAGGAGTTCATGCAAAATCGCACAAGTGAAAGCAAGGCTAATAGTGGCAATGACAAGACGTCAAGCCATCCTTTAGTTCTCATTGTAGAACTAGCCACTGATGAGCCTACAGCAAATGAAGTCTACTTAGCACTCCAATCACCTATACCTAACAACTTTATCTTGGAGACACCTGCCCGTCAACTTTTAGATCCAATCCCTACATCTGATATCTCACCAATCTCATGTCTAGGGATGAGTTTCTCAGATAATTTCTTTGATGATCTTTTGAATAATACAAAGGACGATCTTATGAGATGGGAAGATGATGATTTTATGAGCTTGGAGATGCTAGCTTAGCATATCCCTTCAGCTTTCAGACCCAATCCCTACATCTGATATCCCTACAAAATTTTCTTTTGTTTTTTACACGTCTATTACTGTTTTATAAATGGGTGTGTACAAGAAGTTGAGGGTCTCTTTTGGTGCGTTAGATGCAATACAAAACTGAAAAAATAGACATCCATCAGCATGCATGGATATTTTGAGACACTTACACAATGAATCTTGTGATCAGTAAAAAACAAGAAATGTAGGATATTGAATGACCTTTCCAAATATATAATATTTTTCTATTGAAAATGTTGTTAACTATATAAATCTAGATATTTTTTAACCGAAGTTTTTTATTTTTGGGACAAATTATAAGGTATATGTTTTTGTGGGTGCAGCATCTGAGTGTCTAAATGATGGAATAAACTTACGAAAACTGTTATACATATAGAGAAAATATAGGACTAGTGCACAACTATTTTTCCAATAATAAAAATAATATTTTTAAATTTGTTCTTAATTATCTAAGAAATCAAACCTTGAAAATGGTACGTCAATTGTGGGTGCAGCGTTTGAATGTCTTAATGCAATTATTTAGAAGTGGGGTTTTTATAGCATGTAGAGGTTGGTGTTCTTTAGTGCACCGTACATTTTTTTTTAAATGGTTGAGAAACGAAAGAGATATGGACAAAACACTAACAGTATGTTTTTTGAGTTGAGGAGTGATGACAGAAGAAAGCTAAGAAAACAATAGAAAAAATTGTGTATTCTTGTTAAAATTTACATATTTAGAATCTGCAAAAAAAACCATATATGTTTCTAAAATCTCATAAAAAATGGAGGTGTGCAATATAATCAGACGAATCGCTAAACATGAGCATATAAAAAATTTGGATATAATGCTGAATTAGCCATGGTTTATCATACTCCCAGGCATAGGCATGTTGAATCCAAAGCAAAGTACAAAGCAGACACATAGGCATAGGAATTTCATGAAAGCATGGGTGGAGGCTCGGCCTTGTCATTTGGTGGGAATTTTTTTTGAATTTAACTAGTACGCGAGCACGATTTAGTAAAGCCAAACATGTTCGTGATTTAGTAAATCCAAATGCACACATGATTTATAAAAGCAAAATGCATGCATGTTGTAGTTGACATCATTTTCATCATTATCATCAACACCATCGTCATCATCATCATCATCATCATCATCACCTTCATCATCACCTTCATCATCATCATCATCATCACCATCCACATCCTCGTCATCACCATGATCATTGGTCATTGATCATGATCACCATTCTCATCCTCATCATCACCACATTCATTGATCATCGATCATCATCATCAACATCGCCATGATCATCATCACCATCGTCATCGTCATCATCATCATCATCATCATCATCATCATCATCATCATCAACATCAACATCATGAACATCATCAACACCAGCATCGTCATCATCATCATCATCATTAACATGATCATCATCATCACCATCAACATCATGAACATCATGATCACTAGCGTCGTCATCATCATCATCATCATTAACATCATCGTCATCATCATCATCATCATCATCATCATCCTCATCATCATGATCACCTTCATCATCATCTTCATCATCATCATCACCATCAACATCATGAACATCATCATCACCATCATTGTCATCATCATCATCATCAACATCAGCA
>LPNX010536530.1:98327-154817 GCA_001517045.1 Pseudotsuga menziesii
TGACGGTTCATCCTATTAATCTAGCATGAGAAAAAATGAAGCATTCTCTAGAGGGACCTTCAATTTCCACAATAGTTGTTGAACAAGCACCCCATGGAAGTATTCAAGAAGCAAAATGTAGGTGCTCGTTAGGGGATGTTTCAAATCCCACATCAAGTCAAAGTGATAAGTTACCATATCAAGATGAAGCTCATGAAGAGGCGTTGTACATGGAGCCTACTGTTGAAGAGGCATTGGACATGGATCCTACTATTGAGGGAGAAAATATTATCCGGACCATCGATGAGGATGTGGGACTTCCACCATCCAACTAGTAGGAAGAGAATGAAGGACAACAAGTTGCTACTGAAATGCCAGAGCATATTGTTGATGTACTAGATGATAGAAATCCAACCCCCTTACCTCCATTAGAAAGCACACATCGAAGAACTCCGAAGCGTATACAAGTTGATGAAGGACTCCTCAATTCCATTGAAGGTACGCTATCTAAAGGTAGTATTGCTTATCAAACTCAACAAATACTAAATAAATATTTTGTTTCAAAATGTGATGGAGATAAATGTAGATTATTTTTATCATTGTTAAAATCTAGGGGCATGAATATTGTTAGGAAATCGTTAAGGATAAATATGATAAATCCTTATGGTCCAAGTTCTCATATAGTTAAAAGCTTAGTACATGCCTTCGGTAAAATTGGTAAGAACGCACGGTCAAAGGACCCCAATACAGCTTGTCATCTGTTGTCACAAGCAATTGTAAATAAGAACACCAGGGCACTTCATTTTCTCAAGCCTACATCTAAGGCTAGTTAATTTGAATGTAAAAACCCTCCATAGGTATTTTATTAGAAGAGAACAACTTGACACAGCCGCCCAGACAGATTTTTGGGCCTTTATTGGTCAGTTGACATGTCGTGACATGAAGCTAGTTGATGTAGTAAAGGGACTAGTGCAGAGTTTTTGGCATGATCACACAAGGCCTTCTTCAAACCAGAAGGATGTACTAAAACTAAGAAGGGGTTCAAAGGACCATGAACCACATATTAAGCATCTTCTTGATATAACATTGACAAATCTATACGAGAAATTTAGGAATGAACATACACAATTGAATTTCGGGAAAAGATCTTTTGAGAAATGTAAGCCCTGGTATGTTAGAATAAATACTCTTTGTAACACTTGTTGTTGTAGATACCATGTACAATATGAATGTTACTATGAAAACTTTTTGTAGATTCGCCGTGTGTTGCAGACTAACCATGTGCAGGATTGCTCCTTGACAATACCACCGACCTCATCAAGAGAATTCATTCATAGTATCATGTGCAATAGGCCTAAGGGGCAAACTTACTATGCAAAATCCTGTTTGGATGGAACTTGCTCCAACTGTGCTAGAATGGAATTATTGATCCAATGTATGCATGAGACTAGAGACAAAGAATTTGAGAATATGGTTACAGAGATGAAAAGTTTCAAATATATCAGCTATAAAATAGTCCCAAGGAAAGAAAGTGAAAAAATACAATTGGTGACATCTCAGGTACATGCATTTATCTATAAATTTATGTTTGAAGATTTGCATTTCATTACTTACCTACAAAAAAACCTAATATTGAGATCATTTTGTGTCAACAGGTACAAGTTAGTGTCTTTATCAATGAATTTATTGAAAAGACACGTCAATATGCTAAGCATGTCCACCTTGCATGATGGCAGGATGAGAAGTTTAGAATATGCAAAGATACATTTCCTCATGGTACTATACTTTTAGTTGTTGATTTTGACGAGAACTACACTCTGCAACCTCAAAATGAGATCCAAAGTCAGTATTATCACTTTAAGCAGGTTTCCTTGATGGTGCATATCACATATAGGCATGGCCCAAATAATAGTGAAGAGCAAAGAGAAATTCTAAAGGAATATCACTTCTACATAAGTGATGATAGGTGCCATGAATTCCACTATGTATGTCATTGCTTCATCATATTCTACGATCATTTGAAGGGTAGGAACATACAAATGGATCGACACTGGATTTAGTTTTATGGATATGCTGGTCAATGAAAAAATGCATGCATATTTCAATGGTTGTGTTCATTGCATAAAAACTAAAAAGTTCCACATATGTGGAGCTATTTTGAGACCGGGCATGGTAAAGGAGAGCATGTGTCAAAACAGCCCTACGAAGAGAGGAATTGAAATTATCTACAATATCTACTATTCGAAATGCTCAATCTATAGTCAGGTGGTGCACGTCAGTAATGGGAGCGGAATCAACTATGCGAGTAGAATCCACAAGAAAGAGACATGTGGAGATATTTTTTGGGAGGTGGTAGACATAGATTGTTCACGTGCATGGGAATGCAAGACTATTCTTGGGACTCATGGATTTCATTCGGTTCGAAGCTTTGATAACCCAGTATTTGAAATTTGGACCAGAAAACTATCTTGTTTTTGCCTGACTTCTTGTGATGGTGACTAGGATGTGTGTGAATCATTGGATTAGGTTGATGGATGGGATCGCATATCACTTCCACTTGATCAGTGTGCAATTGTTGAGTTAACTCCATTGGAAGAAATCCAATCGTCTATTTCTATAGATTTTGATCATGTATCAAACCTTGTACATCCTAGTATGATGCATTTCCTTAACATTAATGGCCTTGTATCACATGGAAAATATTTTCTCATATACCTACAATCATACTATGCAGGACACATATACGCAGTGGTTGCCTCAAAAGATAGTGAATGGGGTGGTGATTACTGGTTGGCACATTGTATAGAAGGAAAGCAAACCCTCAATATGTCCATGACTGATGATAAAAACAACCACTTCCCCATTGGGTCTATGGTTGTTAAAGGTGAATATCTTACACATGACAACAATGCAAGAAACAAGGGTGGATATGTTTACAGGGATTACAAACCAGGTGTAAGTGTGTATCACTTTACCAACTTAATCATTGGTACAAACCTCCAGGTATGAACAATGCCTAGTCAAAATTCATCGAAGGTACGCTACTTCTTACCAGATATAGAGCACGAGAGACTAATGGAGACCATCATTATAAGAGATGATATGGAGGGCTTGGTTGTATGATAATAGGTGGGATCTAGCATGATGAGGTATGTATCATAATTTTGATTTTCCCTTGTATGTTTCTTATGAATATGTCAATTTTGTGTTCTTGGACGCTACTTCTTACTGGATACATAGCACGAGAGACTAATGGAGACCATCATTATAAGAGATGATATGAAGGCCTTGGTTTTATGATATTCTGTGGGATCTAGCATGATGAGGTATGTATCATAATTTTAATTTTTCCATGTATGTTTCTTATGAATATGTTAATTTCGTGTTCTTGTATGCTACTTCTTACTAGATACATAGCACAAGAGACTAATGGAGACCATCATTATAAGAGATGATCCAAAGGCCTTGATTGTATGATATTAGGTGGGATCTAGCATGATGAGGTATGTATCATAATTTTAATTTTCCCATGTATGTTTCTTATGAATATGTCAATTTTGTGTTCTTGTACGCTACTTCTTACCAGATACATAGCATGAGAGACTAATGGAGACCATCATTATAAGAGATGATCCAGAGGCATTCGTTGTATGATATTAGGTGGGATCTAGAATGATGAGGTATGTATCATAATTTTAATTTTCCCATGTATGTTTCTTATGAATATGTCAATTTTGTGTTCTTGTACACTACTTCTTACCGGATACATAGCACGAGAGACTAATGGAGACCATCATTATAAGAGATGATCCAGAGGCATTGGTTGTATGATATTAGGTGGGATCTAGTATGATGAGGTATGTATCATAATTTTAATTTTCCCATGTATGTTTCTTATGAATATGTCAATTTTTTGTTCTTGATATGCGAAATGTTCCATAATGTTGTTTATAAATATGCCAAAAATTATCTTGTATGTCAAGTTAATGAACATGCCAAATTTTACGTATGATCAATAAACCATATATATCAATCATATGAACATTTCAAGATCTCATTCGCATGATATACATAACATTAGAATACATACATGTACCTCTATAGGTCATACCTATCAAAGTTCTTTGTAGGCTCTCTTACAGGACTAAAACCTTAATTTTTCAACTAGGTAATATTGTCAATGTTTTCAGCCGATATATACAACTAGAATGATGGAAACAAGATGTCGAAATGATAAACTTATGTTTTAAGGCTTGTATAATTTCCTTCTTGACAACTCACCTCTTATACTTGCATTTCCGTTTCCAAAGGCGTAGTTCCTAGTAGTGTTGGAATTTCATCTCATTTCTTTTTAATTTAAAAGTTTAATTTCTACTTAAAAGATAATAAAAGATAATAAGAGATTTGGGCCAAAGCTGGACAATGCATTTCATGCCAACGAAGGCCAAACTTGGAAAACCCTATCCCTAACTAGGGTTTATTGTTTAACATGCATGGCCCACAACAATAACCCTACCTAGGAAACCCTAATCCTAACCCTAATTTTATCTTACTGTCACAACTCAATTCAGAATCAATCTAATGTCCAACTCAACTTTTTCAAATACGATGGAATTATGCTTCAAATAATGTTCAGTCACGAAGTTGAATTTAGTGTGCATGTAGTGAGATCATTGAAACCCTTAAATATAATAGTTTTTTCATGCACGGTTTCCATTCTATGCCCCAGGTAGGGATTCAACAGGTGTCCCTGAAAGCCTATAGGAAGTGGGATTCAATGTGCCACAGAATCATGACCATTGCTTGGATCAATGAACCATCAGCTCCATTGGATTCAAGACATCGGGATATCCCTAAGGTGGCCCTCTAATCTGGTTCCATGGAGAAGAGACCATTATTTTGGTCAATTTTGGAAACTAGGGTTTTGCTCAGTAAGTGAATGTGAAATTTTTGCACATGGGGTCAAATTCGCATATTGCTCGACCGTGAAGGTGTGGCTAGCATTTCCACATAAAAGGTGCCTAAACACACTTATACAACCCACCAGAAGCCCTTTTTTATGCATGGTTCCATTCTATGCCTTGGGTAGGGATTCAACAGGTGTCCTTGAAAGCCTGCAGGAGGTGGGATTCAACGTGCCACAAAATAATGACCATTGTTCGGATCAACAAACTGTTGGATCTATTGGATTTAGGACATCGCGATAGTTCTAGGGTCGCCCTCTAATCTTGTTCCATGGAGAAAAGACCATTATTTTGGTCAATTTTGGAAACTAGGGTTTTGCTCAGTAAGGGAATGTGAAATTTTTACACATGGGGGTCAAATTCACATATTGCTCGACCCTGAAGGTGTGGTTAGTGTTTCCACATAACACATGCCTAAACATTCTTGCATGACCCATTAGAAGCCCTTTTTTATGCACAGTATCCATTCTATGCCCGAGGTACGGATTCAACAGGTATCCCTTAAAGCCTGTAGGAGATGGGATTCAACGTGCCATAGAATCATGACCGTTGCTTGGACCGATAAACCGTTGGATACGTTGGATTCAGGACATCAGGATAGTTCTAGGGTATCCCCATAATCTAGTTCCATGGGGAAGAGACCATTATTTTGGTCAATTTTGGAAACTAGGGTTTTGCTCAGTAAGTGAATGTGAAATTTTTGTACATGGGGGTCAAATTTGCATATTGCTCGACCGTGAAGGTGCGGCTAGTATTCCCACATAATAGATGCCTAAGCATGCTTGCATGACCCACCAGAAGAACTTTTTTACGCACGCTTTCCATTCTATGCCCCAAGTGGGGATTCAACAGGCATCCCTGAAAGCTTGTAGGAGGTGGGATTTAACGTGCCATAGAATCATGATCATTGCTTGGATCAACAAACCATAAGCTCCATTGGATTCAAGACATTGGGATAGTGCTAGGGTGGCCCTCTAATCTGGTTCCATGGATAAGAGACCATTATTTTGGTCAATTTTGGAAACTAGGGTTTTGCTTAGTAAGTGAATGTGAAATTCTTTCACATGGACGTCAAATTCGCATATTGATCGACCGTGAAGGTGTGGCTAGCATTCCCACAATACAGGTGCCTAAACACGCTTGCACAACCCATCGGAAGCCCTTTTTTATGCACAGTTTCCATTCTATGCCCTGGGTAGGGATTCAATAGGTGTCCCTCAAAGCCTGTAGGAGGTGAGATTCAATGTGACACAGAATCATGACTGTTGCTCGAATCGACAAACCGTCAGCTCCGTTGGATTCAAGAAATTGGGGTAGTTCTAGGGTGTCCCTCTAATTCGGTTCCATGGATAAGAGACCATTATTTTGGTCAATTTTGGAAACTAGGGTTTTTCTCAGTAAGTGAATGTGAAATTCTTGCACATGGGGGTCAAATTCGCATATTGATTGACCGTGAAGGTGTGGCTAGAATTCCCACAATACAAGTGCCTAAAAATGCTTGCACGACCCATTGGAATCCCTTTTTTATGCACGGTTTCTATTCTATGCCATGGGTACGGATTCAACAGGTGTCCTTGAAAGCATGTACTAGGTGGGATTCAATGTGCCACAGAATCATGACCATTTCTCGGATCGATGAACCGTCAGCTCCATTGGATTTAGGACATTGGGATAGTGCTAAGGTGTCCCTCTAATCTAGTTCCATGGAGAAGAGACCATTATTCTGGTCAATTTTGGAAACTAGGGTTTTACTCAGTAAGTGAATGAGAAAGTTTTTCACATGGGGGTCAAATTCACATATTGCTCGACCATGAAGGTGTTGCTAGTGTTCCCACATAAAAAATGCCTAAACACACTTGTAGGACCCACCAGAAGCCCTTTTTTATGCATGGTTTCCATTCTATGCCCCGGGTAGGGATTCAACAGGCGTCCCTGAAAGCGTGTAGGAGGTGGGATTCAATGTGCCACAGAATCATGACCGTTGCTTGGATCGATGAACCGTCAGCTATGTTGGATTGAAGACATTGGGATAGTGCTAGGGTGTCCCTCTAATATAGTTTCATGGAGAATAGATGATTATTTTGGTTAATTTTGGAAACTAGGGTTTTTCTCAATAAGTTGAAATTTTTTCACATGGGAGTGAAATTCGCATATTGCTCGACTGTGAAGATGTGGCTAGCATTACCACATAAAAGATTCCTAAACACACTTGCATGACCCACTAGAAGACATTTTTTATGCACGATTTCCATTCTATGCCCCGGGTAGGGATTCAACACGTGTCCGCGAAAGCCTGTAGGAGGTGGGATTCAACGTGCCACAGAATCATGACCATTGCTTACATCGGTGAACCATCAGCTCCGTTGGATTTTGGACATTGAGATAGTGCTAGGGTGGCCCTCTAATCTAGTTCCATGCATAAGAGACCATTATTTTGGTCAATTTTGGAAACTACGGTTTTGCTCAGTAAGTGAATGTGAAATTTTTGCACGTGGGGGTCAAATTCACATATTGCTTGACCGTGAAGGTGTGGCTAGAGTTCCCACATAACACATGCCTAAAAAAGCTTGAAAAAACCACTGAAAGTCATTTTTGATGCGCGGTTTCCATTCTATGCCCTGCGTAGGGATTCAAAAGGTGACCCTGAAAGTCTACAGGAGGTGGGATTCAACGTGCCATAGAATCATGACCGTTGCTCGGATCGACAAACCGTTATCTCTATTCTATTTTGGACATCGAGGTAGTGATAGGGTGGCCCTCTAGTATGCTTCCATGGAGAAGAGACCATTATTTTGGTCAATTTTGGAAACTAGGGTTTTGCTCAGTAAGTGAATGTCCAATTTCTACACATATGGGTCGGCTTTCCAAATTCCTTGAACGTGAATGTGTGGCTAGCGTTCCCACATGGAACCTGCCTAAACATGCTTGCACGATCGACTAAAATCCATTTTTGATGCATGAATTACACTCTATGCCCCGGTTAGGGATTCAACGGGTGTCCCTAAAATCCTGTAGAAGGTGGGATTCAACGTTCCATAGATTGATGAACTCTCAGCTCCGTTGGATTCAGTACATTGTGATAGTGCTAGAGTGGCCCTCTGCTCTGGGTCCATGGACAAGGGATCATTTTTTTTGTCAAATTTGGAAACTAGGGTTTTGCTCAGTAAGTGAATGTGAAATTTTTTCACATAACGGTCAGCTTGAAGGCAATTGTAGATCTTCCCCTCATACAAGAGATGTGAGCATTTGTATGATGAAATGCAAAAGGAGACAATGCCATTACATCAGTAACCATGTAATGGAACATTTTTATGTTTAGAAACAAGTGGCCATTCTATTACACCATTATTACAAAATATATATATATATATATATATCTTCACGCTATGAATTCTTTGAAAATGCCATGTACGTTAATCACACATAACTTTCATCTCTTTCAAAGTTGTTACTTGAGGCCATTCGTCAAATGCCATGTACATTAACAAAATGATAAAATAATATGCAGGACATACATAATGTACAGGATATAGTCATAACCATTATTTTGAATCAACCTTATAATACTCAGATACTTTTAGGTTCGATGTGTATCCCATGTATTTGTTAGATGAAAGACATCATGCCAAACAATAATTTTATTTATGTAGACCACATTGGTGCATCACTTAAGTGTGTCAACTTCGCGCATCCTTTAAACGTTTGTTAGGTTGTTGTGTGGGTAAGGTGCTTTTGTATTCCACCAAGTTGGATCAGTTTCTTAGCTGTGTTGGGTGCTTAAATGTGTATTAGACCTATGTTCCATCTTTTTTAATACAATTTGACATTGTTAATATAACATCGTATATGCAATTGTATCGTGGTAAAAAACAGTTAAAATGTACAAATTTTTCATTACGTAATTTACAGTGTATGAGTTTCCATGCTAGGAAGATGACTGGAAACTCACCTAACACTCAGAAAGGAAAGAATCTTGTGCTATGTCACACTATTTTTCCTCCTTCAGAGAGATGCAATAGACTTCCTGTAAGATGCAATATGGCAAGGGCTCAGTCTTCCTACATTCAGAAGAATGGATATGATCATACACCTCTTCATTCAGCAAGAGACAAAGGTTACATTCCTCCTTCCTCCCATCACCCTTTTCGGAGAAGAAGGAGAAGTCTACATGCCAGGACCCAGAATACTTGTGCACAGCACACCATGCATGCTGCTTCACTACCTCACAGAGATGAAGATTGCAGCAACATATTTTCAAGTTTTTCAAACTTGAGACCTGATTCTACTTGCTTAGATAGAAGGAGGGATTTTTTCCCATGTGGTTTTTTCCCATGTGGTTTTTTCCCTAGTTACTTGTATTGAGCAGTTACTTTATTTACTTGATGTAATGGGTGACCTATGGTCTTAGTTACCAAGGCCCCCAGTTTGTCCAAGTTAGCATTTAGGGGGGGTGTTAGGATTATTAATCCTCCCTTGTCCAAATTTGGTCATATGTATAAATTAGGAGTCATGTCTAAATCGGGAGTCAATCCAGTCTATTTATAGTCATTAGAACCATTGGTTAAACTTGACCTAATTGGGGCACATGTTTCAGTTACCAAAGTGTGGGGAACACTAATTGAGGATCACTTGCACTTATTGCACTTGATTGCATAAGTTTAGGAGTCTCCTAGATCAATCCCTACAATTTAAAAAGAAAATGGGAGTGCCGAAACCAACCAAGGTCAGTTCACTTCAGTTAGTGACTAGTCAAGCCAAGTTAGGAGTCAGTTACATTCAGTTCTAGCCCTCTACATTGAGTTAAATAATGGTTTAATTAATTGCACACATGTGGGGCTCATTTCTCACCTACCACAGTCAGTTAACCATTATTTAATATTAAACGTAACACTTGGTTGTGTTTTAGACCTTCGGTTATGATTTAGACAAGGACAGTTAACTACTGGGTCCTCCAATAGTGATTTAGACAATGTCTTGGTTACCTATAGTCAAGTAGAGTCATCAATTCGAACTTCGTCATGTGGATTCGAATTGCTTGTGGCTATTAAATCCATTTTACATTATTATAATTATCATCTGAATTACTTTTTTTATTAATGAAAGCATTCACAGCTGCAAGCCTTTTGCACTGTTTCATTCTTCAATTGCTGAGTAAATTGTGAGATCTTCTTTGTGAGTTTTGTTTTTTGTCTACAGATCTATATGCTCAAATTTAACATGGTATCAGAGCCTCGAAGGACAAGGCACTTCTCCTCCTCGGATCTCCTAATGGATCATTTTTTTTGTTTTGCAGGTACAACTTCGAAATGAATTCATCAGTTCATCTTCTCACCCGATCCTTAGACTATTTTGAATGGAGGTTGAAGATGAATATATGTCTGAGAAGACAAAAACTCTTTTCGGTGTCTATTGTATTAGGTAGAGATTCTTTTGAGAGTGATAATGACTGGCTAAAAGCAAAGGATAAAGCTTTTGAAATAATGGAACTGACACTTTCTTCTAGCATGCGCTACCACAGTAGATCTATTAAAGATCCACTGGAACTCTGGCAAAGATTGGACAGAACCTTTGGAAGCACATGGAGCACATCCAACACCACAAACATCCTTGATTCAAAATTCTCGGCCTCTACTCTCTCTAATGAAGTTGTTCAAGATGAAGATGAAGCAGAAGCTTCTACACAGTCAATTCGAATTGAAGATAGTCTCCATGCAGTGACTTCTTCTCCTGATGATCCGGAAGTTCATGAGATCTCTGATATCTCATCTTCTCATATTTCTGAAACAGAATAAGACATTCGAATATCTGATATTGAAGAAAAATTCTGCTGCACTTCCATGCAAACATTCACCGGTGATTTTCCTTTCAATTCTGTACAAAATTTACCAGTAATTGCTTCCGAAAGTGAAGAGAAATTTGATTTTTCTTCCTCTAATGTTGCTGCTGGTGTGCAAATATGTGATACCTTGGATATTTTGGAAGAAATATCAGATTAAAAAAGTGATCCATTCACTCCCCATGATCTAGTTTTTCCAGCAAATTCCTGCAGGATTGCATGCACCAAAATTTAGAATTTTGAAGAAGAAGAAATCCGTGCATCCACCGTCTCGGTTAACCATTTATTTGAATCTGATATTAAACTTATTGGATCTGATATGATATTATTTAGATCTGATCTAATATTTCTTGGTTTAATATATCAAATTCATAATCTTTCAATACTGCTTGTAGCTGTTCTCATCAATGGTGTGAAGAAACAAGTATCGCAAGTCTCCTACAAAACTACTGCTGGGGATTTGATTCCATTTCACATTTTTGGATCTGTTTTGAACCTGTTTAAATCTGATTTACTTTCTGATCTGATATTATTTGGTTCATATTTTAAAATTCAAACTGCTCTCACCAATTCCGGTGTGAAAAATCAAGTACCGCACTTTCTCTTCAAAACTGTTGATGGGGATTTGGTGTTAGTTTCCTCATATGAGGTTGCTGATATTTTATTATGTGATTAATTATCTATTTCAGAAGCTATATAAGACTATGGATCTCCAGCATTCGGTATCAACAGTCCCAGTGCTTCTCTACCATTGATCACATGCTCATCTTCTCACAGAACTAGTAAAGAGGAAGATTTTCTACATCCGCTTGGACACCTGCTCCTAACACTTGGGGCTGTTCTTACCACTCATGGTTTGCTATTCTTGGCTGCAACATATTATTTTCTTGAGTTTTCTTCACATTCTCTGAATTCTCAAGAACCTTTCCTCACTTTTCAGTTGACTTCAGTTGCTCTACATGGGTCCAGTCTTCATCCGGCAGCTGTCTATATTTCTGATTTAGTTGAGCATATCATTCTTCCAAAGAGGAAGATTCCTCCAGACATATGATGTAGAGGTTCACATGCCAGGCCCTCGGATACCTGTGCATAGAAGAACCAGATTGATCCTGATTCTACCTGCTTAATTAGAAGGGGTATTTTTTTCCCGTGTGTTTTTTCCCCAAGCACCTTATTTTTGAGCAGTTACTTTATTTTACTTGATGTAATGGGTGACCTATGGTCTTAGTTACCAGGGCCCACAGTTTGTCCAAGTTAGCATTCAGGGGGGGTGTTAGGATTATTAATCCTCCCTTGTCCAAATTTGGTCATATGTCTAAATCAGGAGTCATGTCTAAATCGGGAGTCCATCCAGTCTATTTATAGTCATTAGCACCATTGGTTAAACTTGACCTAATTGGGGCACATGTTTCAGTTACCAAAGTGTGGGGAACACTAATTGAGGCTCACTGCAACTTATTGCACTTGATTGCATAAGTTTAGGAGTCTCCTAGATCAATCCCTACAATTTAGGAAGCAACTGGGAGTACTGAAACCAACCAAGGTCAGTACATTCAGTTAATGACTAGTCAAGCCATGTTAGGAGTCAGTTACATTCAGTTCTAGCCCTCTACATTTAGTTAAATAATGGTTTAATTAATTGCACACATGTGGGGCGAATTTCTCACCTACCACAGTCAGTTAACCATTATTTAATACTAAATGTAACACTTGGTTGTGTTTTAGAACTCCGGTTATGATTTAGACAAGGACAGTTAACTACAGGGTCCTCCAATAGTGATTTAGACAATGTCTTGGTTAACTATAGTCAAGTAGAGTAATCAATTCGAACTTCCTCATGTGGATTCAAATTGCTTGTGGCTATTAAAGCCATTTTACATTATTGTAATTATTATCTGGATTACTTTTTGATTAATGAAAGCATTCACAGCTGCAAGCCTTTTTCACTGTTTCATTCTTCAATTGCTGAGTAAATTGTGAGATCTTTATTTCTAAGTTGTGTTTTTGTCTACAGATCTATATGCTCAAATTTACATGGTATCAGAGCCTCGGTGGACAAGACTCCTCTCCTCCTCAGATCTCCAACCGGATCATTTTGTTTGTTTGATTATGTGACAGGTTATTAGGTTTTCTTACAGCATTCGCAACAAGCAGCCTCTACTTATCATTTCATTCGCTACAACAGCTTAGTTCTTCCTATTACTTCGAAATGGCTCATCCAATGGATTTTCTCACTCCCTTCAACTATCACCCGTGGAAGGATGACATGAAAATATTGCTCCGCACCAAGAATCTCTTCAGACTCATAGAAGAAACAGAGGAAGAGCCAGAATCAGAGAAAGACAAAGTTAAATACATGGACAGGCTTGATGAAGCTATTGGACTCATGCAATCCTAAGTCTCTAGCAATCTTCAATTTCACATCCGAGACTTGGACACTCCCAAGGAGGTTTGGGACAAGCTTGCTTCCTTGTTTGATAAGCATGATGAGATGAGGATCCATCAGCTAGAAAATGATTTGATTACACTCAATCCATCAGATTTCGAATCTCTAAATGAATTCTTCTCAAAGTTCAAGAACCTGATATATCAATTGAAGTAATGCAAAGTAAAGAAGGATGAAGATTAGCTCATTCTTGCTATTCTCACCAAGCTCAATTCAGACTACTCAGTCTTTGTATCTACCTTCCAAACAGTAAGGCTCACTACTCCAAATTGGAAGATGCCCACTCTTGATGCTTTCATTCAATCTCTTATTTCTGAGAATGATAAATTGATCCAAATGGGGATCATTCGATCTCCCAAAGATCTAGCTCTTGTTACAAGAGGAGATAAGGTAGCGAATGACAGAGGGAAGCAAAGAGATGAGTCTGAACAGTCAAAAGAACCTTCAGGTTCGAAGAGAAGCAAGAATAATGGCAAAGACAAGGTCCTCTGCCCTTACTGTGGAAGGGGCTTCCATTCAGAAAGCTCCTGTATGAGAAGACAACTTGATGAAATGGCTCTTCTTTTGAAAAGGCACAACATTTATGTAGTTGCTAGCGCAAGGAAGGAAGAATCTGAAGAAGAAGAATAATAAGAATATCCAAGGAAAGGACATGCACTGAAAGCTTGCTGCACATCAACACCTGCCTTCCTCATTGATTCTGGAGCTTCCAACCATATGGCTGCATCCATAGAATCATTCTCTTATTTTCAGTCTTTTAATTGTCCTAGTATTCAGATGGGCAATAACAGTAAAGTACAAACCAAAGGGGAGGGATCTATTCAACTTGAACATGGAAGGTTCAAAGATGTGTTGTTTGTTCCCTCACTAGCTTCAAACCTATTATCTGTCTATCAGATGACCCATACTGGATCTCCAAAGTGAGTGATATTTAGTCCTGAATCAGTGGAGATCATAGATATCTCTACTGGGAGCATCATAGCAAAGGGTATTGAGAATCATGCTTCAAGAGCATATGAGTTCTCACATTTCATGCCTCCTTCAGAACCAGTGCACTCTTAGCAGCCACCAGCAAGGAAAGGTAAAAACATTCGATCTACTTGTTTTACAGCTTCTACTAGTACTGCAGATCCATCTATATCAGTTTATGACATTAAGATTCAGGGTGACTCAGATCTAGATTCAGTCCCTACTTCCAAACTGGAAGCTAGGAAGATGACTGGAAACTCACCTAACACTCAGAAAGGAAAGACTCTTGCGCTATGTCACAATGTTTTGCCTCCTTCAGAGAGATGCAATATAATTCCTGTAAGATGAAATATGGCAACGACTCAATCTTCCTACATTAAAAAGAATGGATATGATCATACACCTCTTCATTTATCAAGAGACAAAGGTTACATTCCTCCTTCCTCCCATCATCCTTTTCGGAGAAGAAGGAGAATTCTACATGCCAGGCCCCAGAATACCTGTGCATAGCACACCATGCATGCTGCTTCACTACCTCACAGAGATGAAGATTGCAGCAACATATTTTCAAGTTTTTCAAACTTCAGACCTGATTCTACCTGATTAGATAGAAGGAGGGATTTTTTCCCATGGGTTTTTGCTCTAGTTACTTGTATTGAGCAGTTACTTTATCTACTTGATGTAATGGGTGACCTATGGTCTTAGTTACCAGGGCCCACAGTTTGTCCAAGTTAGCATTCAGGGGGGGTGTTAGGATTATTAATCCTCCCTTGTCCAAATTTGGTCATATGTCTAAATTAGGAGTCATGTCTAAATCAGGAGTCAATCCAGTCTATTTATAGTCATTAGCACCATTGGTTAAACTTGACCTAATTGGGGCACATGTTTCAGTTACCAAAGTGTGGGGAACACTAATTGAGGCTCACTGCCACTTATTGCACTTGATTTCATAAGTTTAGGAGTCTCCTATATCAATCCCTACAATTTAGGAAGCAACTGGGAGTGCCGAAACCAACCAAGGTCAGTTCACTTAAGTTAATGACTAGTCAATCCAAGTTAGGAGTTAGTTACATTCAGTTCTAGCCCTCTACATTCAGTTAAATAATGGTTTAATTAATTGCACACATGTGGGGCGCATTTCTCACCTACCACAGTCAGTTAACCATTATTTAATATTAAATGTAACACTTGGTTTTGTTTTAGACCTCCGGTTATGATTTAGACAAGGACAGTTAACTACTGGGTCCTCCAATAGTGATTTAGATAATGTCTTGGTTACCTACAGTCAAGTAGAGTCATCAATTCGAACTTCCTCATGTGGATTCGAATTGCTCATGGCTATTAAAGCCATTTTACGTTATTGTAATTATTATCTGGATTACTTTTTGATTAATGAAAGCATTCATAGCTGCAAGCCTTTTGCACTATTTCAATCTTCAATTGCTGAGTAAATTGTGAGATCTTTATTTGTGAGTTGTTTTTTTGTCTACAGATCTATATGCTCAAATTGAACATAGTATCAAAGCCTCAACGGACAAGGCACTTCTCCTCCTCGGATCTCCTACTAGATCATTTTTTGTTTTGCAGGTACAACTTCAAAATGAATTCATCAGTTCCTCTTCTCACCCGATCCTCAGACTATTTTGAATGGAGGTTGAAGATGAATATATGTTTGAGAAGACAAAAACTCTTTTCAGTGTCTATTGGATTAGGTAAAGATTCTTTTGAGAGTGATACTGACTGGCTAAAATCAAAGGATAAAGCTTTTGAAATAATGGAACTGGCTCTTTCTCCTAGCATGCGCTACCACAATAGATCTATTAAAGATCCACTGGAACTCTGGCAAAGATTGGACAGAACCTTTGGAAGCACATGGAGCACATCCAGCACCACAAACATCCTTGATTCAAAAGTCTCGTCCTCTACTCTCTCTGATGAAGTTGTTCAAGATGAAGATGAAGCAAAAGCTTCTACACAGTCAATTTGAATTGAAGACAGTCTCCATGCAGTGACTCCTTCTCCTGATGCTCTGGAATTTCATGAGATCTCTGATATCTCATCTTCTCATATTGCTGAAACAGAAGAAGACATTCGAATCTCTGATATTGAAGAAAAATTCTTCTGCACTTCCATGCAAACATTCACCGGTGATTTTCCTTTAAATTCTGTACAAAATTTACCAGTAATTGCTTCCGAAAGTGAAGAGAAATTTGATTTTTCTTCCTCTAATGTTTCTTCTGGTGTGCAAATATGTGATACCATGGATATTTTGGAAGAAATATCAAATTACCAGAGTGATCCATTCGCTCCCCATGATCTAGTTTTTCCAGCAAATTCCTACAGGATTGCATGCACCAAAATTTAGAATTTTGAAGAAGAAGAAAGCCGTGCATCCACCGTCTCGGTTAACCATTTATTTGAATCTGATATTAACCTTATTGGATCTGATATGATCTTATTTAGATATGATCTAATATTTCTTGGTTTAATATATCAAATTCATAATCTTTCAATACTGCTTGTAGCTGTTCTCATCAACGGTGTGAAGAAACAAGTACCGCAAGTCTCCTACAAAACTACTGCTGGGGATTTGATTCCATTTCACAGTTTTGGATCTATTTTGAACCTGTTTAGATCTGATTTACTTTCTGATTTTATATTATTTGGTTCATATTTTAAAATTCAAAAGCATTCAGTCATGCTTGTAGCTGCTCTCACCAATTCCGGTGTGAAAAATCAAGTACCGCACTTTCTCTTCAAAACTGCTGATGGGGATTTGGTGTTAGTTTCCTCATATGAGGTTGCTGATATTTTATTATGTGATTCATTATCTATTTCAGAAGCTATATCAGACTATGGAGCTCCATCATTCGCTCTCAACAGTCCCAGTGCTTCTCTACCATTGATCACATGCTCATCTTCTCACAGAACTAGTAAAGAGGAAGATCTTTTGCATCCGCCTGGACACCTGCTCCTAACACTTGGGGTTGTTCTTAACACTCATGGTTTTCTGTTCATGGCTGCAACATATTAGTTTCTTGAGTGTTCTTCACATTCTATGAATTCTCAAAAACCTTTCCTCACTTTTCAGTTAACTTCAGTTGCTCTACATGGGTCCAGTCTTCATCCGGCAGCGGTCTATATTTTTTATTTATTTGAGCATATCATTCTTCTTCCAAAGAGGAAGATTCCTCCAAACATATGATGCAGAGGTTCACATGCCAGGCCCCAGGATACCTGTGCACAGAAGAACCAGATTGATCCTGATTCTACTTGCTTAATTAGAAGGGGTTTTTTTTTTCGCATGTGGTATTTCCCCAAGCACCTTATTTTTTAGCAATTACTTTATTTTACTTGATGTAATGGGTGACCTATTGTCTTAGTTACCAGGGCCCACAGTTTGTCCAAGTTAGCATTCAGGGGCGATGTTAGTATTATTAATCCTCCCTTGTCCAAATTTGCTCATATGTCTAAATCAGGAGTCATGTCTAAATCGGGAGTCCATCCAGTCTATTTATAGTCATTAGCACCATTGGTTAAACTTGACCTAATTGGGGCACATGGTTGTGTTTTAGAACTTCGGTTATGATTTAGACAAGGACAGTTAACTACTGGGTCCTCCAATAGTGATTTAGACAATGTCTTGGTTACCTACAGTCAAGTAGAGTAATCAATTCGAACTTCCTCATGTGGATTCGAATTGCTTGTGGCTATTAAAGCCATTTTACATTATTGTAATTATTATCTAGATTACTTTCTTGATTAATGAAAGCATTCACAGCTGCAAGCCTTTTTCACTGTTTCATTCTTCAATGGCTGAGTAAATTGTGAGATCTTCTTTGTGAGTTGTGTGTTTGTCTACATATCTATATGCTCACTAGTCATTAACTAAAGTGAACTGACCTCGGTTGGTTTCGGCACTCCCAGTTGCTTCCTAAATTGTAGGGATTAATCTGGGAGACTCCTAAACTTATGCAATCAAGTGCAATAAGTGGCAGTGAGCCTTAATTAGTGTTCCCCACACTTTGGTAACTGAAACATGTGCCCCAATTAGGTCAAGTTTAACCAATGGTGCTAATGACTATAAATAGACTGGATGGACTCCTGATTTAGACATGACTGTCGATTTAGACATATGACCAAATTTGGACAAGTGAGGATTAATAATCCTAACACTCCCCCCGAATGCTAACTTGGACAAACTGTGGGCCTCGGTAACTAAGAACATAGGTCACCCATTACATCAAGTAAAGTAAGGTAACTGCTCAAAACAAGGTGCTTGGGAAAAACCACATCGGAAAAAACCCCCTTCTAATTAAGCAGGTAGAATCAGGATCAATCTGGTTCTTCTGTGCACAGGTATCCTGGGGCCTGGCATGTGAACCTCTCCATCATTATGTCTAGAGGAATCTTCCTCTTTGGAATAAGAATGATATGCTCAACTAAATCAGAAATATAGATAGTTTCCAGATGAAGACTGGACCCATGTAGAGCAACTGAGGTCAACTGAAAAGTGAGAAAAGGTTCTTGAGAATTCAGAGAATGTGAAGAACACTCAATAAAATGATATGTTGTAGCCATGAATAACAAACCATGAGTGGTAAGAACAGCCCCAAGTGTTAGGATTATTGATCCTCCCTTGTCCAATTTGGTCATATGTCTAAATCGGGAGTCCATCCAGTCTATTTATAGTCATTAGCACCATTGGGTAAACTTGACCTAACTGGGGCACATGTTTCAGTTACTAAAGTTTGGGGAACACTAATTGAGGCTCACTGCCACTTGTTGCACTTTATTGCATAAGTTTAGGAGCCTCCTAGATCAATCCCTACAATTTAGGAAGCCACTGGGACTGCTGAAACCAACCAAGGTCAGTTCAGTTCAGTTAATGACTAGTCAAGCTAAGTTAGGAGTCAGTTACATTCAGTTCAAGTCCTCCACACTCATTTAGTGCTAGGTTTACTTGAATTCACACATGTGGGGTGAATTTCCCACCTACCACAGTCAGTTAACCATTAGTCAACACTAAATTAACACTTGAGTTGTGTTTTAGAGCTCCAATGAACTCCGGTTATGGTTTAGACAAGGACAGTTAACTACTGGGTCCTCCAATAGTGATTTAGACAAGGCCTTGGTTACCTACAGTCAAGTAGAGTCTAACCAATTCGAGCTTCCTCATGTGGATTCGAATTGCTTGTGGCTATTAAAGCCATTGTACTTCATTGTAATTATCTATCTAGTTACTCTTTGATTAATGAAAATCATTCACAACTGCAAGACAATTTTTGGACTATTTCATTCTTCAATAACTGAGTGAAATAAACAACCTCAGAGCCTCAATATCAGAGCCTCGGCGGACAAGGCACTTCTCCTCCTCAGATCTCCTACTAGATCATTTTTTTTGTTTTGCAGGTAGAACTTCGAAATGATTTCATCTTTGATGAGACAAGGTCTCTGTCGGGTGTCTATTGGACTCGGTAAAGAGTGTTTTAGTAAGATTAACTGGCTGAATAAAAGTGATGGAGCTTTTGGAACAATAGCAATTGGTCTTTCTCCTAGCTTGCGCTACCTTATTAGATCTATTGAAGACCCGAAGGAACTCTGGACAAGATTGGACATAAACTTTGGAATGATTTATGAGGATCATAATAGCACTTTGGAGAGCACATCCAGCACCATAAGCATCCTTGATCTAAAAATATCGGCCTCCACTCTCTCTGATGAAGTTGTTCAAGATAAAGAAGAAGCAAAAGATTCTACACAGTCAACTCGAATTGAAGACAGTTTGCATGCAGTGACTCCTTCTCCTGATGCTCCGGAAGTTCATGAGATCTCTGATATCTCATCTTCTCATATTGCTGAAACAGAAGAATACATTTGATTATCTGATATTGAAGAAAAATTCTGCTGCACTTCCATGCAAACATTCACCGGTGATTTTCCTTTAAATTCTGTGCAAAATTTACTAGTAATTGCTTCCCTAAGTGAAGAGAAATTTGATTTTTCTCCCTCTAATGTTGCTGCTGGTGTGCAAATATGTGATACCTTGGATATTTTGGAAGAAATATCAGATTACCAGAGTGATCCATTTGCTCCCCATGATCTAGTTTTTCCAGCAAACTCCTGCAGGATTGCATGCACCAAAATTCAGAATTTTGAAGAAGAAGAAAGTTGTGCATTGACCGTCACGGTTAACCATTTATTTGAATCTGATATTAACCTTATTGGATCTGATATGATCTTATTTAGATATGACCTAATATTTCTTGTTTTAATATATCAAATTCATAATCTTTCAGTACTGCTTGTAGCTGTTCTCATCAACGGTGTGAAGAAACAAGTACCGCAAGTCTCCTACAAAACTGCTGCTGGGGATTTGATTCCATTTCACAGTTTTGGATCTGTTTTGAACCTATTTAGATCTGATTTACTTTCTGATCTAATACTATTTGGTTCATATTTTAAAATCCAAAATCCTTTAGTCATGCTTGTAGCTGCTCTCACCAGTTCCGGTGTGAAAAATCAAGTACCGCACTTTCTCTTCAAAACTGCTGATGGGGATTTGGTGTTAGTTTCCTCATATGAGGTTGCTGATATTTTATTATGTGATTCATTATATATTTCAGAAGATATATCAGAATATGGATCTCCAACATTCGCTCTCAACAGTCCCAGTGCTTCTCTACCATTGATCACATGCTCATCTTCTCACAGAACTAGTAAAGAGGAAGATTTTCTGCATCCGCATGGACACCTGCTCCTAACACTTGGGGCTGTTCTTACCACTCATAGTTTTCTGTTCATGGATGCAACATATCAGTTTCTTGAGTGTTCCTCACATTCTCTGAATTATCAAGAACCTTTTCTCACTTTTCAGTTAACTTCAGTTGCTCTACATGGGTCCAGTCTTCATCCAACAGCTGCCTATATTTCTGATTTAGTTGCGCATATCATTCTTCTTCTAAAGAGGACGATTCCTCTAGACATAATGATGGAGAGGTTCACATGCCATGCACTAGTATACTTGTGCATATAAGAACCATATTGATCCTGATTCTACCTGCTTAATTAGAAGGGGTTTTTTTTTTCCCATGTGGTCTTTCCCCAGCACCTTGTTTTTGAGCAGTTATCTTACTTTACTGGATGTAATGGGTGACCTATGGTCTTAGCTACCAGGGCCCACAGATTTTCCAAGTTAGCATTTAGGGGGGTTGTTAGGATTATTAATCCTCCCTTGTCCAATTTGGTCATATGTCTAAATCGGGAGTCATGTCTAAATCGGGAGTCCATCCAGTCTATTTATAGTCATTAGCACCATTGGGTAAACTTGACCTAATTGGGGCACATGTTTCAGTTACTAAAGTGTGGGGAACACTAATTGAGGCTCACTGCCACTTGCTGCACTTGATTCCATAAGTTTAGGAGCCTCCTAGATCAATCCCTACAATTTAGGAAGCCACTGGGAGTGCCGAAACCAACCAAGGTCAGTTCACTTCAGTTAATGACTAGTCAAGCTAAGTTAGGAGTCAGTTACATTCAGTTCAAGTCCTCCACATCTCTAGACATATGATGGAGAGGTTCACATGCCAGGCCCCAGGATATCTGTGCACAGAAGAACCAGATTGATCCTAATTCTACCTGCTTAATTAGAAGGGTTTTTTTCTTCCCCTGTGGTTTTTCCCAAAGCACCTTATTTTTGAGCAGTTACTTTACTTTACTTGATGTAATGGGTGACCTATGGTCTTAGTTACCAGGGCCCACAGTTTTTCCAAGTTAGCATTCAGGGGGGGTGTTAGGATTATTAATCCTCCCTTGTCCAAATTTGGTCATATGTCTAAATCGGGAGTCATGTCTAAATCGGCAGTCCATCCAGTCTATTTATAGTCATTAGTACCATTTGTTAAACTTGACCTAATTAGGGCACATGTTTCAGTTACCAAAGTGTGGGGAACACTAATTGAGGATCGCTGCCACTTATTGCACCTGATTGCATAAGTTTAGGAGTCTCCTAGATCAATCCCTACAATTTAGGAAGCAACTGGGAGTGCCGAAACCAACCAAGGTCAGTTCACTTCACTTAATGACTAGTCAAGCCAAGTTAGGAGTCAGTTACATTCAGTTCTAGCCCTCTACATTCAGTTAAATAATGGTTTAATTAATTGCACACATGTGGGGCGCATTTCTCACCTACCACAGTCAGTTAACCATTATTTAATACTAAATATAACACTTGGTTGTGTTACATTTAGTATTAAATAATGGTTAACTGACTCTGGTAGGTGAGAAATGCACCCCACATGTGTGCAATTAATTAAACCATTATTTAACTGAATGTAGAGGGCTAGAACTGAATGTAACTGACTCCTAACTTGGCTTGACTAGTCATTAACTGAAGTGAACTGACCTTGGTTGGTTTCGGCACTCCCAGTTGATTCCTAAATTGTAGGGATTGATCTAGGAGACTCCTAAACTTATGCAATCAGGTGCAATAAGTGGCATCGAGCCTCAATTAGTGTTCCCCACACTTTGGTAACTGAAACATGTGCCCCAATTAGGTCAAGTTTAACTAATGGTACTAATGACTATAAATAGACTCGATGGACTCCCGATTTAGACATGACTCCCGATTTAGACATATGACCAAATTTGGACAAGGGAGGATTAATAATCCTAACACGTGTACATTAAAAAAATGATAAAATAATATGCAGGACATACATAATGTGCAGTATATAGTCATAACCATTATTTTGAATCAAACTTATAATACTCGGATACTTTTAGGTTCGATGTGTATCCCATGTATTTGTTAGATGAAAGACATCATGCCAAACAATAATTTTATTTATGTAGGCCACACTGGTGCATCGCTTAAGTGTGTCAACTTCGTGCATCCTTTAAACGTTTGTTAGGTTGTTATGTGGGTAAGGTGTTTTTGTATTCCACCAAGTTGGATCAGTTGCTTAGCTGTACTGGGTGCTTAAATGTGTATTAGACCTATGTTCCATCTTTTTGAATACAATTTGACATTGTTAATATAACATTGTATATGCAATTGGATCGTGGTAAAAAACAGTTAAAATGTACAAATTTTTCATTGCGTAATTTATTGTAATTGTGCATTGTTCTCAAATTTATAACTGATATCTTCATGCAATCATAAAATCTATAAAAAATTGGGAACATTACACATAGAAACAATCTTTTCCACACATGTATAATCACACTTAAAAGACTGAACCATGAATATCTAGAGAGCCTTGATATGAAATATTTTTTATATCATGAAAGTTATAATACAAAAATAGAAGGCCTATCTATGGCCTGTCAATATACATGTATCAAAAACATATTTGATGTACATGTGCAAAAAAAAGTATATCTGTCCTAGACCGCGCCCTTATACTCTAACTCCGGATTGTACATAAAAATACATATTTGACCTGGACTAACACATCAAAAATCTAACTTTATCTTGTTTTTCGCAGACCCTGATGCGCTTCGGCTCTGTCTACAACAACTGTGCATCTCTAGCGACTGCAAATCAATGATAATATTTCTTGATCAGGTAACTGAACTCGTATTGTCCATCAATAACAAAGTTTGAAAATTTAAAATATGACTCAATTGTAAATAAAACAAAGAATCACTACATTCGTTGGGGGTATAGGTGTCTGTTGTGTCGAGGGTGTAGGTGCCTCTGCTATCCTCCACCTTGCAGCAAGCCCCTCTGCCATGCTTCTCTGTGAATAAAAAAAAATATGTCAATTATCGCAAGAATTATCAACATGTACATGAATGAGAAAATACTAATCAATTATGTAAAAAATGAACATCTGACTAAAAAAACCATTTCTAGGGGATTAGGATGGGACTCCTCAGTAGTAAGAGAAGCCGTAGGTTGAACATCAACCTCAGTTGTGTGCACTAATGGACCAGGGTGTGGCTACATTCACCAAATGATTAAATAGTTAGACATCGTGCATGTCTAGAAACAATACAAATGAAATGTACAATTACAAATATTCAAGTAGATGTACCTCACTGTGACTTATCCCTATTGTAGATGCGAGATTGATAGAGGCATGAACAATCCCACTAAGGTCTAGCATGAATGACTCTACATTCTGATGATGTAAACATGCGAAAATAACATTAAGAAAAACCACTTGTGAAGTGAATTCATAGCTAACCAACAATTGCCACTCGAAGTGTGTACATTACTGTGGGATGAGTAGGTTGATCCTCATAAACACCTGCTCTATTCAAGGAAGAGGGACCTCATCTGGTGTAAACAACCCCCTTATCTATGTTTGGACTACGGGGAGATCCAAACCAAAGAGGCGGTACAGGGATCTACGATGACGTCTGGATTTGAATGGATGGAATAATATGTACTGAAAAAATAACATGTTGTAATATACTTACCCCTTTCTAGGACATATCTCCACCATGGGAGTGACTTCTTCCATCAATTTCTTGCCCCTCTTCAGATGCCTCTAGCATCTGCAAGTTTAAAAATTATATTTACATTAGCAATTTATAAGGAGTGTACAGTAAGAAATTTAAATAATTCGAACAAGATTCAATCATAACCCATGTACTTGCATTCTTCAAGTAGTCGTAAATTCCACCTTGGACTATGTCGTTGATATCAATGTCTCCAGCATCACGTTCTAAGTGGGGTTTCTGTAACTTTAAAAATTGTAAATATTAGACATTTTAATAAATTAATCAAGACTAACACATGCATTAACAAAATTATATGTAATAACAAAATGACAAGTGTTTAAATATTACCTCAATTGTGGTTCTTTGGGCCTCATGTACAATCACACTGGGTGCAGTACCACCCTCGTGAGAGGCATCAATCTCTTGCAAGAGTAAATATTGCATATATAGTACGGATATTTTAATATGTTAGATATAGTATGGAATAATTAAAAATTGAACAATAAGAGAGTTTTAAAACAATGTCCTTACCTGACCACCAGTCATCGTAGTGGTACCATGTCTTGGTCCAGGACCATAACAGGGTCCCCCACACAATGTGCAGATGTGTGGCTCACTATGAGTCACATGGGATGTCGGTCTATCCCCACCAATAGATGTCCCTCCACCACCAAAAGCTGGTGGTTGTACACCAACAGAGGAAGAGGCACTCTCTGGTCAATAGTGGTCGTGTGTCGAGAGACCATCTCAGCTAGAGTAAAAAATTCCTCCTGTGTCTGCCAACCATGTCACGTGCAGGAGGGATGTCTTCCCTCGGTAGCTAGGCACGGGGTGCAAGTATCTATGGATTGAAATCTCTATGCCTAGCATGGGGTCGGTGTTGGGGCATCCCCCTACCAACTCCCTGGAAGCCCAACATGTCAAAATAGTTGACATGTTTCCCTATCACAAACTTTGCATACAATTTTTGGAGGAAGTACATCGGTACTTCCCTATTGTTGTGAGGGGGGATTTCAAAAACCATGTACCACCTATCCATCCAATTGTCTTTTATGGGTGGAAAAGTGCACCACTCAATACAAATATGTGGCCTGATGATCTTCGGAATGCCATCCATCCCAGGCAGTCTAAACAATGAATAGATGGCTTGTTTTGTTATTTTCAGCTTTTTTACCTCATTGTAACTTAACCCATCAGCATGTTGTTGTCTTTTCCTCTCCTTGTAAGATGCGATGCTATACAAAGAATTGTTCAATCTTGCGATCGTATCAAAAATAGACAACAATGAATCCGACAAGGGCGATGGAGCTCATCTCCAGCCCTCCAAGCTAAACCAATCTCTCTCAAATGGACAATAAATCTCAATATCTCCACATTGTTATGATCCATAGTACCCATTGCAATCATAAATACAAATAAAATATCATTAGAAATATAAACACACGATATAATGACATATCTAAGAACTGAAAACTGTATAACTAATGACATATAAACTAAATCTATCATGTAAATTTAAAAATTGATCTTGAATTTTACATTAAAGAATAAACATTTAACAATTTTTCATTTCATATTTATGTCCTAAATTCAAGTATTAATTCCAATTTTAAGTACATGCATGTGTACATAAAGTGTCTTGAGTGCATATGTTGATTGCGAAGCTCCTCTAGCTTATTTTAAGGCTTGGATTATGAAGTTTCGTTGAAATTGTGAGGTGCTGATTATTGCCTTTGTAAGACCAGCTCCCAAGTTGTGGGTAGAGGCAACAACTAGACCCTAAAAAAGGCAGCATAATGTGTTGTTGATGAATACAATCCTATTATAGGCAACGATTTTGTTAGATATGTAATTATTTTTTATGTGTGATGTTTCTTGGACTCCAAAGGCTATTTAGCATAACTTTATGGATTTTATGGTTGCTAGGATTCCACTGGATTAACTATCATGTATGATCTAGTATGTGATTGACATGTTTAATCAAATACATCAACCTACATATGTATCTTCATGTTCAGAGAGTCTATTGTTGAACTTTGATGTCTTGACCTTAACCAAAAAGTACCCTTTGTTCAAGAGAAAATATTTGTTAAAAGCATGCGAAGCTTCTATACCTTATTTTGACATATGGATTGGGAAGTTTCATCAAAACTATAAGGTGCTTATTGTTCTTGGAAGAGCAACTTTGAGAAGCTTCATTAAAATTATAAGGTGTTTATTTGTGGATTTTGGTATGGATTCAGAAGGATCCTTGTGAATATGCATATGGAAATGGCGAAATTCATTTGTTTTTTGAGTTAATTGGGGTTTTGGTTTCCATTGGGCATGGGAATTTTGGGTATGAATTTTGTTAAATAATCAAAATTATATAATTTTTGTCATTTAATTGGGGAATTGGTTTCAATTGGCCAATTACATTGGGGTTGTTGTTTCCATTGGCCAATTCCACTGGGAAATTCCATTGGGTTTTTGTTTCAATTAGCCATAATTTAATTTAATATGTTTTAATTTTTCAATCTAAGGAAAATAAACTGATGAAGAAAGAGAAAAAAAAACATGAAAAGAAATGAGGACAATACCTCACAAAGGGGAGGTTTATCCAAAGGTGGAGATGGAGGGCTTTGGCACACCCAAAATCGCATTTGCCTAGTCGAGATTTGCTCCTCCTTGGTCCAATAGCTGTGTAGGAAGGAGAAAAAGATGGCCTCCAGCAATTTAAAAAAAAATAGGCTTTCCAGATTACACCTACATTTTAGTGAACAAAGTCGCGCACACGGTTTTGTTCACTAAAACGGAGGCACGATCTGGAAAGCCTTTTTTTTTAAATTGGTGGAGGCCATCTTTTTCTCCTTACTGCACGGCTATTGGACCAAGGAGGAGCAAATCTCGACTGGGCAAATGCGATTTTCGGTGTGCCAAAGCCCACCTATTTAAAAAAAAAATAGGCTTTCCAGATCACGCCTCCATTTTAGTGAACAAAATCGTGCACGCAGTTTTGTTCACTAAAACAGAGGTGTGATTTGTCTTACTATCCTAGTTGGCATGCCTATTTCTAGCCTTGGGACTAGGCTTGGTAGGTTCATAATTGCTTGGGATGATTTCTTTTTTTTGGATTAAGAGTGATTGACTTCACTCCACCATTGCATCTAAAAGGTCCCTCAACTTCTTGCACACACCCACATACATGTGGGGATTGGAAGCCTATTTTTCATAAATCTGCCTCCTAAAAAGATGGAAATTAGTTAAAACATGTATTTTCTATTTGTAATTGTTTCTATTATTGGAAAAGTAGTTAGAATTCGAAATCAAGACTGAGTAGATGTAGTTTTTTCTATATAAGCATATGTAATAGAGAAAATTAGGGTCGGACTCTCAGGAGGAGAGGAGCTCTTAGTTTGTAATTTTTCAATTTCTGAAGATGAATAAAGTTACAGAGAGGAAATTTTGAAAAATATTCATGGCAAAGATTCTTGTGCCATCAATTTTCTTAGTAAGTAACTTATTATGTGATTTTATTTCCAGTTTTCACCTCATTCTGTATCTTCTTTCATGTTTGAACATTAGTGTTATGGACTAGAATTCATCTTTGATGCTCTAAATTCATTGATACAAACATTTTTATATATTTTCTACTAAATTTATTACAGAACTCACCCTAGTTAGGTGCTATGTTCTAATGGATTGTTTTCCCTTTGTCAACTACCACCTTGAAATTTCTAAAGTCTGAGGAATTGGTGTCTACCCTACAACTTTCCTTGTCCTTTAAAACCCAAATCTCTTGCACCTTAAATCATTATATATTTATTGACTCCATTGCCGAATGTTCTCTTTTCAAGACTCTCTTACCAAACTTTATAAACAAATTTGTCTTATCAGAAATTCAACCTTCTGAGTGTTGTTATTGAATATCTTGAGTGAGAAAGGTTTATGGTATTGAGAGATCCCAATATAATTGTATAAGGTCATAATACAGTCTAAAGTGGTTATGTGGTTACCTCGGAGTTTCCTTGATACAACCCAAGGAACATTTTGAGCAATAACACCCCCCCTTCAAAGTCATGAGAATTTGGACTTTTGGGGGCGATGGTTATAAAGACGCCCTCAAAAGTCCAATTGTCAAGATATTTTTTTGGGGGGGGCGGGCGGTAGTGTAAAAGACCCCCCTAAAGGTCATTTTCAATGTTGTTTTTGAAAAAAACCTTAAAAGTCATGAGAATTTGGACTTGTGAGGGTGATGGTTATAAAGTTGCTGTCAAAAGTCCAATTGTCATGACTTTTTAGGGGAGGTTGAAAGATCCCCCCTTAAGGTCCTTTGCAAGGTGGTTTTTAAATAAAACCCCTTAAAAGTCTTGAGAATCAGACTTTTAGTGGTGGTTTTTTTCATGTCTCCCCCACAAAAGTCCAATTGTTGTGCACTTTTTTATTGGAAGGGAGGCTGGAGGGGTGGGGGGGGCGGGGGTTCAAAAGAACCCTTGTAAAATTCCTTTTCAAGATGAGTTTTAACCCTCCCCCCCCCGCCAAGCCAAAAATACACTACCAATCTCCCTTGGGCTCCATATGTCCCCATAAATTTCCTAGAGAAGCCATATGGCCTAAGACATGATCAATTTTCCTTATACCATGGACTAGGAATTTATAATTATATTCAGACTATTATACCTTAAAAACATAGTCTAAGAGGGTGTCAAAAATAATCTATTAATTAGGGAATGAAGGCATAAAAATATTATTGAGTCAATAAAACCTTGGCTCTTACATCTACACCTATACTAACTACATTTTTTGAGCCTAAATAAAACCCGTAAGAAACTCTAAACATACCCCACATAATAAATTTATAACACTCTAGAACAATCTATACATGCATATAATGTCCACCATCAATTTGTAAAATGAATGTGAGGAACTTCCTGCAATAAACATTGAAAATGCACGATAAAACAAAAATAACAGAGCACATAAGAGAATTTATTTATTGTAGATCACATCGAGGGGGAAACGTCCTTTGAGTAATTTGAATACAAATAACTCTTTGATACCTTGGTTGGCCTCAACACTCACTTATATACTAAGTCTAATCTAAACAACTATTAATCCCCATGAATGTGGGATAATACAACACATTAACAAGATGAATTACAAAGCATACATGTTGAGTAAAATATAATAATAAAATAAAGGGAGGGTTGACATGGGTTCTTACAATCTCCTCCCTCTTATAAAATTTTTGTCCTCAAAGATTTAGAGGTGGAAAGTGTGGTTGTATTTGGAGTGGTACCCATGTAGCATCCTATGGTTGTACGTCATGCCACTGAATTAAGACCTATGTGATGGACCGAGAGAGAAGGTAACGAGTGCACTTATTAAGAATGGCCTCATGCTCCAAAATGATGGATCCTTCATTATCGAGTTATGGTAAAACAATTTGTTCTCTGATGTTGGTGCCAATCACTTTCTTAAGACAAGAGACATGAAATACTAGGTAAATGCAAGAAGAACGAGGAAGTTCCAATTTATAACAAACGGACCCAATATTTTGGAGAACCTTATATGGCCCATATAACTTTAGAGAAATATTATGACTCCCTTTGAGTTTCAAGGAGGATTTTTGGTAAGGATGCAAACAAAGAGAAATGTCTTTTGCTTCCCCTTGTCTAGAAACATCTTTGGTAACAACCCAAGATGAAATCTCCAACGCTTTGACGCCACATTCTATTTTTACAGCAATGAGGACATGTAGGATTATCTACCTATTTCTTTACTATAGTTCTATTTTTAGTGATATCTTTTCCTTTCTACCACTTCTTGAACTTAGATGGCTTCTTATTCACATTCTTCATACCATGTTTAACCTTGCTAACTTCAAGCTGAGTAACTTGTACTAACATTTCATCAATGTTAGTAGGATTACACATTAAAATAGTATGATGAAGATAAGATTGCAAACCACAAATGTACTTAAGAGTTTCATGAGTGTGTAATGGAATTTCCAATGCTAAAGTTTTATTCTTAAATTCTTGAGTATAAGGTTGAACATTTTTCCCTTTAATTCTCTTAGACGTAACCATGTAATGAATGATGTTTGAGTATATTCCAAAGGATAGAATTGTTTCTTTAATACAAACATAATTTCAACACACATTATAATGAGGATAAAGGGAATGGACATTTTTTTTTGTGGTTACTTTCACATTATAAGGAGGATAAAGAGAATGAACATAATTTTGTGATGGTTATTATCTTTTGTGTATCAACTTTAACTCTAATTGCAAAGAAATGATTAAACATAACGTACACATTTTTGTCATGGTTATTATTTTGGGTATTAAAAAATTGCAATTTAAGTTGATATTAATATTTAGATCTTAAATATATTTTTAAAACAAAACTATTTACTAAGTATATATTTTTACTAAGTCTAATTTTAAAATTGAATTACACTTTTGCTATGATCTTCTTTTTCTTTATTTTAAATTTTGATAATGTGAAGCATTTTAAAATAACCATAACTTTGAAGAAAATATTTTATGCTCAAAATTCTTATAGGGGAGATGGAATTACAATTCCTCATAGTATTTGGATTAACTTTTGGATTTGAAAAAAAAAATGTTATATATATATTATGAAAAAAAATTATAATAAAAACAAAAAAATATATTTCTCTATCAAAATAGAGAAATGAGTGAGTCTAATAGTTAAGAGCAAGCGTTTCGTCTTAGGAGGTCATAGGTTCAAATCGAGAGGGGGTAGTGTGTGTACACCTCTCTAAACTTTACCACTTAAATCGGTGCTTAGAGGCAGTCCCTTGTCCCACAGACAAGGGAGTCTCATAAACCAATTTATTGTCTCTTGGTGGCTACCTTAAAAATAAATTATTATTACTATAAAAATAGGTAAAAAATTCTTAAGAATCTTGTAAATTAAATTTTATACATAATGACTTGATATTTTTTGAAAAATTAAATACTACATTTTTCAAGTTAAATAACAGTTTTTTCATTTAAATCTAGTAAAAAAAGATTGATGGCAATGTGGACATGTGTACTTAAGTTTTGATGGTTATGGGGATTTTTCCCTTGTGCTAACCGGCAAACAATTTTTCAAAACTTATTTTCGAATTGTGATGATTTTTATAAGTTAATTTAACTAATTGAATTTTGAATCTAGTTCTTAAATTCAAATTTTAATTACAAACAATCATAAATGCTTGTAGGTATACAATCATAAATGCTTTTAGGTATATATTGTATAATGTTAATCATAAATGCTTTTAGGTATACAATCATAAATGCTTTTAGGTATATATTGTATAATGTTAATAGATATCATTTATTATTTTTTAATATATTTTTAATTACGCTGTTAGTCGTTTTTCTCTGAGAAATTGAGTTTTAAAACACTGTAGTTTGGTCGTCCCTCGGGCAAATAAAAAGATGCCACGTGTTTTATCTACTTAATCACATTTCGCCGCTGTCTTCCTCCTTGACTGTACATTGTCCAACAGTTTCGGCCATTGTACACTGTTTCCGGGTTCCTACTGTTGTCTGCTGCTTCTGCTTCACTCTCCCGGGACCACTCTTAAATCGCCAAACCATACGAGGCATCTCAGATTCATTGACCATATGATCCAATCCAACGACACGTTCGAGCTCGTTCTGAAGCTTCTTTTTTAACACCAGGGGGTGTCTCAGGGCTTCCTATAGCCCATTCTATTTTCTGTAGTATTCGGTGGTCCTTTTAACCTCAATTCTAGTGCGAATGTCAATCCGTCGGTCTTGGCTAAACAATATATCATCGAGTTTTCTTGGCTCTTCGCTTATAATATTGAATTACAGGGTTTCTTTTCCAAGGGCAGAATCTCAAATTCGTCTGCAGGAAATCAACTTACGGGCTTCTACAGCGTCGGATTTGATCTCATAAGGTATACACATTTTGGCGTAATTGGCAAATTGTCAAGCTTGGCATTGGATCATAGCAAAATAAAGGGCATCCAAAAGCTCTAATGAAGTCTCTGACATTCCCAATTGAATTATTTCATAGAAAGCTCCATTTTCCTGTATAGATAAATTTGTATACATTAAGTGAGTATGATTTGCATGCAAATGATGAGTATTTGAGAAGAGAAGCTCCGTTTTCCTGTATAGGTAAATTTGTATAAATTAAGTGAGTATGATTTGCATGCCATTGATGAGTATTTGAGAAGAGTACTAAAAAAACAAGGGATAGGAGATTTTATGTTGTTAAATAGCCAAAATGCTATAACATTTTTTTTTTCATTTTATTATTTCCAAATCTTCCCTTCATTGTGTGTCAAAGATGAAGGTGTAAGTTCAGTTTATTAAGAGCAGGATAACTGACACTCCTTGTAAGTCGGCCTGTTGTGAGGAGAACGCTGCTTACTCAAATAATTGAGATCAAGAAAAAGGTCTTCTTGATCTTCTTCAACAACGAATATCAAGAAGAAGTTCTCTGTTAATTCAGAATATCAATTTCAAAAAAAGGGTCTTCTCTTCATTCAAGATATAAACCTCAAGAACAGAGTGTTCTTTTAAAAATGAGATCAAGAAGGGGGTCTCCTGTTAATTGAAAATATAGTGACAAGGAAAACCATTATTATATCCTGCCAAATATTGACCCGTAGAGGGTAAAATTATCCATTATCCATGGTATGTTTAGCAGGAGCTTTACAAATGGTGTGCAATACGCACTTAGCAGCCCAGCGTAGATAGCGTAGATAGTAAATGCAGCAGATGCGGGGAAAATAGTTGCTGGAACGAGAGTTAGATCAAATCTAACTATGGGTTATCTTCCATCCTCATCGTTTAATGCTACGCTGCTCAATACTTATTTAAGTGTTTTCGCAAATCAACTTAGCATTGTTTAAGTTTTTCCAACAACCGTTCCATCTTTTAACTTAACAAGTAATGGTTTCCGGGAAAAAAAATGAAATGTGTTTTTTAGTAAGCCCATTTGTTGTTTGGGTTTTGCTGGGAAATGAGTTGGACTAATTAAGTAAAGCAAAATCCCATCTACCTTAGCATTTTTTAATGGAGAGAAAACTCTGTAGCAAAAATGAATCATAATCTTGGGTATTCAAAATTATAGAAGAAATTTTTTATTTATTTTGAGGACATTATAGAAGCCTAGTTTAATCTACCAAAGAATTCTAAGGCTGTTGGGTCTTCCCCACAGGGCCGAGAGGCTACGTCGAAAAGGCTGCCTACTAAACTACCAAAGAATTCTAAGGCTGTTGGGTCTTCTCCACAGGGCCGAGAGGCTACGTCGAAAAGGTTGCCTACTAAAAAAAATTGGAAGGAAATTAATAGTAGACTGTTGTGTTTTTGTTTTAGCATGTTATTTATTTATTGTAATAAAAGCTTCCTACTCATTCTTTTAAACTGTAAAATGAAATTCCAGAGAGTGAAATCTAAAAAAATTTATAATTGAATATGTAGTAATGTTGTAGTAATAATAAAGAAATAAAATTATTGAAGAAAAATGATAAAAGCGTTAGGTCAACTTCTTCCAAATATGAAATAATTTCTGACCTCTCTGTACAGAATATGATAGTTCACATATACTATTAGTAGAGAAAAAAAGTTATATTAATTGTTCATGTAATAAGTATTAGATCTTTGGATTAAAATATCTGTGAAACTACCTACTAAACATTGAACATAATTCAGAAATATTTGAGTGGAGTAATTTATTGGGCTTAGGTGCATTTTACAGGGGCAGATGTGCAACTCTTGTGTTCATCCTAGAGATGTTCTTCATAAAAATAATAAAATATTATAATGTAACATGTTTGTCCAAAGTAGATTTAAAACATTTAGAAGATCATATATATAAAACCACAAATTATATAAATTAAAACCATAAGCATTGCATTACACACTTCTTCGACATTTCCACTATAAAAATGGACACCTAGAGAGATTTGATCCCCCTCAATCTTGGTAGGTCTCCTTTTAAGATGGATCTATGGAGTTGAGCTTTTTACTTGTACTAATTTGCTAGAGTTTCATTTTTGGTAAGACTACCTCTTGGATTTGTTTTCAGGTATTTGATATGGAGCACTCAGAGCAATCAAATTTCTCATTTTTAGTCGGTGGATTTTTGAAGCAAAGTTCTATCATTTTTGCTATATTTTTTTAAAATATGACAATTTGTTTTTTCTAAATATGACAATTCAATCATTTTAAAATAGACAACTAAAAGGACAAAATTCCCAACAATGAAGTGGAACTTTGACTTCTATCAAAATGCTTAAAATTCTAGGAGGTCCATAGTCGTGAAGTCCACACAAAACTTTAGGATCAAAGAATTAAATTAAAAAAAAAAAAGATTTTTTAATATCCTGATATTTTACCCATCAATTATAAATACAATATAAATAACCCTTTATTTAGCCAATGATATGAAAACCACTATTCAAAAACTTGTTTTCACCTCTTTACCACCGTGGATTACAATGGTCTTTAGTGTTTTTGTTTTCTTTCATCTACCATTACAATCACCTAGATATTTTTGGTTCTCTATAGTTGGGGCTATATTGGCCTTAGCATGGAATTCATAGATTATAGTAATCCTGAGTTTTTTTTCTCTCTTCCATTTAGAATTACAAATATGTTCTTGTCTATATTAGTAGATGGATAGATCTAGGCATGACATATTGCTAAGGCTCTATTATTGCCGTCATTACTTGACAAATAGGAAGGAGGTAAAGAAAAATCATTTTTGTAAATTAAAATTATATTATTTCTAAACCAATCTTTAAAAAGAACGTTACTCTATAATAAATTCAAAAATATATAGTTGAATTCATTGAAAGCAAAGATAGAAATATTAAAATTACATTAACTAACTTTGGAAGAGTGTGATGTGCTTTGTTTTTCACCAAAATTGGATCTCCAGTCGCAAATGTTTTCTCTAGTGTTTTTATCTCTTTCTTAAAACAATGCATTTCTTATTTAAAATGATAAAAATAATGTACATTGCTCTTAACAAGAAACCCAAAAAAACATTCATTGCCAATAAAACACTAACCATAATAACAAAATGCAAGTAAAATTCACACATATTTTGAAAATAAATATGCTATATCATGTTTGTCTTAGATGTATAGCTTTAAGGGTAGAAAAGACATTGAAAACCATATATAAAAAACATTGTATTTTAAAATTCAAAAAATGCAGTTTTAAAGCTTTATTAAGTTATTGTACTTGTTTATGGTCATTTTTAATAATAATTATTATTATATTTATTTGTAAGGTGTCAAATTTTGCTCTATTAAATTGGTGAGAAATAACTTATATTTTACATATTTTTATTTTTAGAATTTTGTGCTTCTTTATCTCATTGCTAATCTTAGTTATTACATCTTACAATTTCACATATTCTTAGTTAAAAATATTTATTATTATGTTTTATATCTTACAATTTCACATATTTTTAGTTAAAAAGATTTATTATTATGTTTTCAATATTCATTAGATTTAGAAGAAATAGTATATATTTTATATATTTTTAGTTTGTTTTATATCTTATTTCTAATATAAGTTAGTTTTAGTCATTGCATCTTTACATGTTTTATTAAAAAGTAATTTTATTTGGCTATTGCTTGAATATGTAAATCTATAAGAGAATGAAATTTCTATCGATATTACATTGCCAAACTTTACAATCATATATAATCAATGCCACAATGTTTAATATCCTACCCAACATAATATAGTTGGATCAATGGCAAAAAAATTAACAAAACATAAATTGTATTAAGAAAAACTTATTTAAATCAAATATATATCAAAGCACTACAATCTTTAAAACATCTACTTTTTCATAAAATAAAGATGATGAGTAGCGATACACAAGGAAAATAAAAAACATGTATTGCGTTATAAAAATATTGAAATACTTTATGGATTTTTGTGGAGATATTCTTGTTTGACATTCGAATGTGGTTCTAATCATAATTACGCCGTAAGGCGTTTTCTCTGAAAAGTTCGATTTTGGAACACTGTAGCATTGTCGTCCATTAAACCAATAAAAATATGCCATGCATTTTGCCAATAAGAAACTGCCACTTTTTCTTTTGGATAAGTTTTTAGGCAGGTTTGTTGTGGCATGTTCTGAAAGTTTCTGTAACATCCCTCTCCCACCTTGAGAACCTAAGAGTAACTACAACTAGTAAAATACAAATAAATCCAGATACATCTATGAGGAGTAGGAAGCCCTCACCACAATGAGGTTACTGCCACCGCAGGTTAATCAAAGGTATTGGAAGGAAGATGAGATATATATTATATGTAGAACATTATATATTATATAGTGTTACATATAATAATGCAGCATTATATAGTGAAACAAATCTCATATATAAATATATATTATATGAAGAACATCAAAGATGTGTAAATATATAACGTAGAGAAATCATATTGATTTACCGTGATTTACAATCATTGACTTGAAAACAAAATATATTTACATGTATATTATATAAATAGAACATTGTATAATAGTTGAAGAACTTCAAAGATGTGTAAATATATCATGGATGGGAATATTGTTAACACCCAAAAATGGTTCACTACCTCATCTACCCCATTACATCGCTCATTCGTCGATTTTCCTACCATGTTTCCATCAAAAACCCATAAAACCATCTAAAAAGTCTCCAAAAGGCTTAAAATGCTTCCAAAAGGTCATAAAACCCTTTTTTCCTCCAAAAAATATCCAAAATTCCTCTAAAAAAGCAAAAAATCTCCAAAAAAGAAGAAAAAATATAAAATAATGAGGAAAAAGAGAAAAAAACCCTAAACAGCTGAAACCCTAAATAGATGAAAGCCTAAAGAGCTGACCTAAACCGCATGGTTTTCAACTATAAATAAGTGATAGAAACACCTTATTTCACATCCACAATCACAAGTATCTTGCCTCTGCCAAAATTGCTCTTGAAACCCTAGCTCACCATTGAGCTACTTTCACCATTGAGAGCCCCTTTTGGCCCATTTCCACCATCGGAGAAAGAGAAGGAGCAGCTTGGAGCTCGGAGCCACCGAATCGGACCAGCGCAACGGGCTTCACCAACCTCCACATTGGAGGTAACATCAATAAAAAAATATTCTTTACTTTTTACTGTTTTGCTTCATGAACATGTTTAGATTAGTTTTTACTTCTCTTTAGTATTTTTAATTCATCTATCATTGAACTGCTACTAAGGAATCCATTTTCCTTAGTAGGTGCTCATTCGCACAAGCTAGGGGTAAAACCCTAGCAACAAATATCAATATAGATTTCTGCATATTGATTTACCATGATTTACAATCATTGACTTGAAAACAAAATATATTTACATGTATATTATATATATAGAACATTATATAATAGTTTAAGAACTTCAAGGATGTGTAAATATATATTGGACGGGAATATCAATATGGATTTTTGCATATTGATTTACCATGATTTACAATCATTGACTTGAAAACAAAATATATTTACTATAGAACATTGTATAATAGTTGAAGAACTTCAAGGATGTGTAAATATATAATGGATGGGAATATCAATATGGATTTCTGCATATTGGTTTACCTTGATTTACAATCATTGACTTGAAAACAAAATATATTTACATGTATATTATATATATATAGAACATTGTATAATAGTTGAAGAACTTCAAGGATCTGTAAATATATAATGAACCGGAATATCAATATGGATTTATGCATATTGATTTACTGTGATTTACAATCATTGACTTGAAAACAAAATATATTTACATGTATATTACATATATAGAACATTATATAATAGTTGAAGAACTTCAAAGATGTGTAAATATATAATGGACGACAATATTAATATGGATTTCTGCATATTGATTTACCGTGATTACAATCATTGACTTGAAAACAAAATATATTTACATGTATATTATATATATAGAACATTGTATAATAGTTGAAGAACTTCAAGGAGGTGTAAATATATAATGGATGGGAATATCAATATGGATTTCTGGATATTGATTTACTATGATTTACAATCATTGATTTGAAAACAAAATATATTTACATGTATATTACATATATAGAACAATATATAATAGTTGAGGAACTTCAAAGATGTGTAAATATATAATGGACGAGAATATCAATATGGATTTCTGCATATTGATTTACCTTGGTTACATTAACTTTTAAGAATCACAGATTTTAAGAGAGAATATTATTACATATAGATCATTATATACAGTGAAAGAAATTACATGCATACTATATATAGAACATTATTAGAACAACAGAGAATTGTTATATATATATATATATAACGTGGAGAAGAATATCAAATGTAAAGGTAGGTCGGTTGGTGTTACGTATGCCGTATATAATGTCCTAAGGAATTAAGTATTCATCAAGCGCACACCCAAAATTTATTTTTTCTCCACGTTGAAAAGGAAGTGTAATGTCCCTTCACGACCCCATCCAAAAAATACAAAGCCTAGTAAAAAGGCGACTATGAGTCTGACATCCTGGGCTGGGAATCCAATTGTTTGACTTAGAAGGTGAAACTTGTTACAACCAAATGATAGGGAAAACAGATCCCCTAGGGAAAGGGGTGTTCAGGAAAAGTAAATGCATGGGAACCCGATGAATGATGACTATGCAACATCGAGGTAGTTGTGAATGCTGAGAGAATAAAGAGTAATTTTACTAACACAATGTTCGTTTGTATCTTAAAACCCTAGCAACAGTTTTGGCGACTCTGCTGGTTTTTTATTTTATTTTATTTCCCGTTTTGTCCTTTCAGCTGCCACTTTCGGCCACCGTAAACCGCAATTTTTCCTTCCGCAGTCGCGTCCCAACCGCGACTTTCAGGCCCTTACCTGCGACCTGACCACGGATAACCAGCCTGTTATCTACGATTCGACCGTGGATAACCAGCCTGTTTGTTGCGATCCGAACGCACCTGTTGGTCGTTTTTCCTGCGCTCTGACCGCACCTTTGAGCCATTTTGCCGCGGTCCTCCCGCACCTTTAATCCCATTTTCCGTGGTCCGCCCACATGTTTTAGCCTCAAACCCGCGGTCCGCCCGCTTGTTTTAGCCTCAAACCCGCGGTCCACCCACATGTTTTAGCCTCAAAACCATGGTCCGCCCGCATGTTTTAGCCTCAAAACCGCGGTCCGCCCACTTGTTTTAGCCTCAAACCCGCGGTCCGCCCGCTTGTTTTAGCCTCAAACCCGCGGTCCGCCCACCTGTTTTCGCCTCAAACCCGCGGTCCGCCTGCCTATTTTCGCCTCAAACCCGCGGTCCGCCCACCTGTTTTCACCACAAACCCGCAGTCTGCTTCTGCATCTGCATAGCCATCTGTTCTACCTACATCCCTACAGCCTTTCTGTCCCCCTTTACAGAATTTTTTAAAAATTTCAGCATTGTTTATTTAGAAAATTTTGCATGGTAAAATTTTTTCATTTACTATTATTGTTATTGAGGAAGTTGCCCCCGTGGTGTGTGGCACTTCTCTTCTGGGTTCATAACCTCACTAGCACACAATCTGTCACCTAATTCAAGTGAGACTTAAAAACTACTTAACTCAACCAACATTCTAACCCCACTTGGGGAGCAAAAAAGAATTTTTGTAGTTAGGTAGGATCGGGGGGATAGGCTTCCAATAACACCCCTCGGTTACTTACACTTGAGACATAGTTGTTGTCCAAATAGGGAACCAAAATCCCCTAGTATTTTTTGACATGGTCACAACCGATTTATCAGAAGGCCTCTCCCTTACGAGGGTTGAAGTCGTGAGATTGGTTCCGGAAGTCTGAGTGGAATACCGAACTCCATTCAGTAACTGAAGGGCTACCTTTTGCAGTTCTCGGAATATCCTTGTATAGGGGTATTGCGGTAAAAGGACCAAGCGGCAGATTTACCTTTCTGGACGTGTCATGAACGGGGTATCTTAGTTGCCATTCTTCTATGATTTGACTACCCGGTGTCCCTCCCGATAGGGGGATACCTTAGCCACTTGGCTCTCCTATTCATATTGTATGACTTGGATTTCATCACCTTGCAGAGGATATGTTTATTTGAGTCATAATACTTTTAGTTAGGCGTTTGCATGCTCCCTTACCTCCTTTTGGTCTAGTGAGTCCACCGTTTTTTATTTTTAGAAAACCTGCTGCTTCTTGGTATTCTGACCATTTCTGTTGACACTCCACCTATTATAGCACAGCTGTTACAGTGGGTGTTTTGATTTGGTTGTTGGCCTGAGTGCCCTATTTTTTGAGCTCTCCCTCTGCACACTCGGTTGCATTAGGGTTTTTGAGCTGTTTTGTAGTTACCTCACCCACAGAGATTTGACACCATTTGTCACCATTGAGTCTCCGAGACATTCTCGGTGCCTCAGAGGCGAGGCCCCACAGCACGGTTCACTTGACACCACCCGTCATAGACACAGAGCATCATCACTTGATACCACCTATCATAGATCTCGAGCCTTGTCACTTGACTCCACTCGTCAGCGGCATAGGACTCCGTCACCAGATACTGACGCCCCTTATTTTACCTCCGACTCGTAGCCAGAATTAGAGAACCCCGTTTACACTGCCCCTACTAGCCCCATGGCTGGCGTAACTCCCACTCCCATCTTGGTTGGGACCGTTGGTGGCACATATACCACGGGGGCCCCGTCGACCGTTCCCCTCACAACACCTATTCCCACAGCGGGAATACCTATTCCCACTCCATTAGTGGCTCATACTACCCATGGTGGTGCAGGACCGTCCCATACCACCTTAGTTCCCCCATTTGGGGGAAACCTCCCTCACATGACCCCTCCACTTGGGGGCATCGGCCCCAACTTGGTTCAACCCACTACCGTGTCACATCCTTCGTTCAGCTTGCCATTCATGGCTAGCCTCAACCTGCCTGGCCTAGCCAGATTAACCAATGACCCCATCCGACACGACCCTACGTGGCCTCACATGCCCACCAAGCTCCCCTCTGACATCCCTAAGTTTGAGGGGAAGGCAGGTGAAGACCCACAAAACCATATCATGTCCTTCCATCTATGGTGTTCCTCCAACTCCATAGTAGATGACTCCATTCGCCTCCATTTATTACAGCACACTTTCACTGGCTCTGCTGCCAAGTGGTATATCGAGCAACCCCATGGAACCCATTCCACCTTTACTTCCCTTTCCTCGACCTTCCTACAGTTCTTCTAGTTACCTGTCTGCTATGACGCAGGCGTTGAGATCCTCCTCTCATGCAGACAGAACACGGCTACCCACATCACGGACCACATCCATGAGTGGCGTCGACGCTGTAGCTTGTGCAAGATCAAGTTAGACGACCGGATCTTCATAGACTGGTTTCTCAAATTCCTCCTTCCTATCATTGCTAAGGATGTAGCATCTGAAAGAACCGAGTCTGAAGAAGAGGCTATCCTTAAAGCCCAACAGTTCGATCTCATTTACGCCCAGTCGGGTTATCTTTATACCATCATACCTGACGCCCCTCGCGGCGATTCCTCCCAGCACGATGCGCAGGGGGCATCCCACGCTGCCGACGGCATCATTGGCCATGTCTCTTCATAGCCTCAGCCATTTTCCATAGCCCGTCCTACCCCTGACCCTTCACGGGCTACCTCACATCCTGGAGCAACCAACCCGTATGCTCCCATGACACATCACCACCATTTCCATGGACTCTCATGTCCACCTCAATGTTTCGGTCACATGACTTCTGCTTACGTCCCCCCGGTCACACCTCATCCCTACTATCACCAGCAGGCTGCACTAGCTCCTGCACCACCACAAGCCCAACCTCATTATTATCAGCCACAACCATCCCCTACGGCAAACCCACAACCCGCTCCACAGCACTATCAGCAACCCCCTCAAGTAGCTGCACCCGTGCAGCCTCCACCTACATATTATCCACTGCAGCCTGCTCCCGCACGTGCGCAACCTTAGAATCCACCTGCTGCCCAAGGGCAAGTTTACGCCCAAGAAAACCCGCCGCAAAACCAGAACAACCAACGCAACCAGGGCCAAAAAAACCACGGCAGAGGCCGAAATCGTGGGAACAACCAACCTACCGAGCAAGCTGGTCAACACCCTAATCCCTCGGCTAACAATAATGCGGCCCCTGCTAACCAAAACCCTGATCGCCCGCCTAAGCAGGCTAAAAACCCCAATTTGCGAACGAACTATCCTTGTTCTGTTTGGGGCATCTATGGCCACTACACACATTTTTGTCCACATATGGAGCGAGTTCGATAACTTTTGGCTGCTGATGTACACCGCCAAGGACAGGCGGCTCCTCAAGCACCACCCAACCCCCCACAACCTCAACAGCCACCTTTGGTGCTGCAAAACCCCTTACCAAACCAAGGCGTAGTGAACACTGAACCATTGGCTCCCCCTCAAGCTAACGCGCCCATCCAACAAATCACTTACGCTGCTCCTGGTCAACCCATGTTTGACTCAGGTACCCACCATCTGTTGATGATGTCCTCCGATGAGGTCAACCTCCAGACTCGGCGGAACCAATATGGCTCCACCCCGGAAGCCCCTCCCACCGATAACCCCACTAACGCTCATCCCACTGATCAGGTGTTACGTATACCTCCACCTCCACTAGATGGCGCTCCCAAAGAACCTCGTTTCCCACTTCGTCATAGCAACAACAACCCCAATGCATGGGCTACGTCAAACTACAACATTGTCGATGACTTAGCCCAATCCCCTGCAGCGATGTCTGAGTTAGAAGTCTTAAAAAACTGCCCTTCGTAGTGTAAGAATTTACTCTCAGCCATTGGGGCTATCGATCCAAATGATTCGCAGTTGATGGCATTCGATTTGGACCAATCTGAACCCCGCCTGCCTTCCAATTTAGCATTCCAAGTTTTTGTTTCCATTCGTAATTTTGTCGTCCATCGATGCATTATTGATGAAGATGCCTCTACATGTGTCATGCCCATCTCCATCTGGTAGAAAATGGGATCCCCCCCTCTCCAGCAGTCCTCTACTGCGTTGCGAGCCTACGACGGTCGTTCAGCTCAACCACAAGGCCTATTAACCAACGTCCCTGTCCAGCTGGCTAGCAAAATCGTCCTCATAAACATCGAGGTTATCAATGCACAGCTTGATTATAAAATTTTACTTGGCCGCAACTACATGTATGCCATGCAGGCAGTTGCTTCTACGGTTTTTCATATCATGATGTTCCCCCATGAGGGACGCGTGGTCAAGGTTGACCAACTCACTTACCATGATCCCAATGCCCCCGCGACACCCGAAAATGTTCTCCCCATGGTTGAACAACCTGTTTCGGGTGCCACCAACTCATTCGTTTCTTCTATGGGGCCCGTTCTCCCTATGGTTGAACAACCTATTTCGGGTGCTACCACCTCATTCGTTTCTTCTGTGGGGCCCAGAGTCTACTCAGACGCACCGATGACCTCAACCTTCCCATCTATTCCACCACCGTCACCTGCTACTGAAGTGTCCAACCTATGTACCCTGTCCCATAGCACGCGAACTCCTACTAATCAACCGTCCTTGTTGCCTCAACCCCCTTTGGTACCGAGTCACATTGGTGCTACACCCATCCATACCATTCCTTTCCTCTTCCCCCCCTCAGGATTAGTTAGCGCCCCGGTCATGGCCACCCTCAGCCTTCCGGGGTTAACCTTAGGATTACCCGTTTGGTATCTTTCGCCTTCCGTTCGTCCGCCGACACCAGATGTTGTCCTGCAACCAGTGCAAACCATCGTCACTACTAGTCAACCACCTCCTGGTGTCGTTACCCCGTCATCCTCCACGAAACCCCCCCCTCCTCTTACCAAACCCACTGGGGGCAGAGGCCCCCAACCTTACACTGCTATCCCACCTCCTAAGACAGTAAAAAACCCCCCTGTGTTTCGTGCTCCTTCCAAATGCGCGCTGTGCAACGAGTTGGGCCATGCAACTCACCTATGTCCTCAGTTACCGGCATTACAGAAATACATGCAAATGCTTGACGACGATCCCACTATCCCGGTTGTCCATCTAGATTCCACCGCTAAGCCTCGCGACAAATCCCTGCGTACTAACCACTCCTGTGCCCTATGCGATGTTTACGGGCATTACTCCCATCACTGTCCCGATCTCCCCGAGTACAGAGCAGCTCTCTTTGAGATGAACAATCTGGATCTTGAGACGACACCCCTCACCATTGAGGAAATCCACCCCCCAGACAATCCCCCCTCCGGAGAGGTTGAGACCATTTATATGTTCTCTTCCGTCACTAATCCCTCGTCAACCGATTTGACAACACAAACATTCCATACTGATGAGGAAATTATTGAGGCTCTCACTGCCCCAAATATCACACCTCATCTCTGGCCCACTCCAATCACGAGTCAAAACAAAATAGTACAAATGACATATGTCACGTTGGACCCACTTACTATTTATAGTCCGTTGACTTTTTCCTTGTTTGGCCATTCTGAACCCATACGGAGTCCGTTTTCCGAACCGTTTCCACCATTGGAATCAGCACGATGAGGCCATCACAATGGTCACCTCGTTGCATCATTTTTTCTACGTCATTTTTTGCCCATTTTTTAGACACTGCTAGTCGCCTCGGTTTGCACGCCACTTCGGCCGCTCTCCATTTTTAACACTTTTTATATCGCCGGATACATTTTTCTGAGTTCGTGATGATGCTTGAGATCATTTCTCGCTCTCACTTGGTACAATTTTAACATTGCATCCCTATACCCTGCCGCCTTGATTTACGCGCCACATCGGCCGTCATTAGATTGTTCCACACTTTTTACATGAGCCATCCACTCATGTCATACTGCAAATGTTTCATTATTTTTCCACCATTCATTCACCCTGCAAGGAGGCCCACCATTGTTCCCCCCCACCCTCAGTCCTGGTCATCATAAACGTTGCTTGATTGAACATTTCCTCCTTTCCTGGCCATCATTTCAAAGTCTTCTTATTTGCTTTCAGACTCCTTAAAATTGAAAGAAACCATGAGCATGAACTGTCCTGGGCTCGTAAAATTCACATGACAGTACCATTTTATATCCACACTTCTTTTAGTTCCCTAACCCATGAAGAAGTCCCCCCGTGCCTCTTGGCGCTATGATCGATCCTCTCGGCAGCACCCCCAATTAGGACGCCTTTGTTCAGAGTATTCTGCAGTCTCCTGCCATTTTACCACAGCTTGAGTTTCCATCAGCCCATTCACCCTCAATCATGATCCCTTTACCACCAATCAGTTTGATATGCTGCCCGATCATCCCCGCCATCATACTCTGAACAAAGGAAGTTTGAGTCCACCCACTCTACTTGTCCAGTTATTCCCCCCAGTTTATCACTCCTGCCATCAGTACTATCATAGTTCGGTTTTTTCACCTCGCGCTCCTGTCAAGGAAACATCATTGCCTTGATAGTTGCAGGTCTCCCTCTATCGACGACAGCCCCTCTATTCCAGAGGATATACCTAGAGGCCCCTGCGCCTTGGACCCATCACCATCTGTGGTGACTTCCTACGGACCATTTTGGGAGGAGTCATCATTGCCTCTCCGAATAGTTGTTTCTCACATGCTCGACTTCAGCACCTTAATCGCATCGTTGAGAATCGCGCAGGATGTATATCCTTTCCATTATGTGTCGAAGACCCCAGATTTCCCCCGACTCTAGCACATTGGTGAGTCACTTCAAAACGCTCAGTTATATGTCCGGGCTGCGTTGGCGATTGTATTCGGAAGCCATCCAGTTCCATGCTTCCTTGAGTACCCAGTTCAGTTCCAGATCAGTGTACCATTGCAAGTATGACCGTTGTCACTATGATCCAGCAGCTCATCAGTTCCTTTGGAACCACATTCAGTAGCACGACTGTCATTCCAATGCATCAGTTGTTCAGCTCAGACATGGTCAGCCCAGCAGTATGTTCCAGATTTGTGTCCCCTCTGGACACTCATGATATACACAGTGGTTTCCTATGTATCCTACAGGTCCCTCTTTTCGGGACTCATAGTTATTTTTATGTATCTTGATATGAGCATGGGAATGCCCGCCTCGTCCATATGATTGAGATTCTTCGTCATCCATTATTGAGGCTATCTACTTTTCAAGTCCTTGCAGTTGGTTAGAGATCGTGGTTTCGGGCTTCAGTTGGTTCCTTCTCTTCTCCACACCCCAGGAAAAAAATATATGACCTATGATGTCCATCGGCCATATGATGAACTCCTGCCCTCGCACATCAGGGGGTAATCTGTTAACACCCAAAAATGGTTCACTACCTCATCTACCCCATTACATGGCTCATTCGTCCATTTTCCTACCATGTTTCCATCAAAAACCCATAAAACCATCTAAAAAGTCTCCAAAAGGCTTAAAATGCTTCCAAAAGGTCATAAAACCCTTTTTCCCTTCAAAAAATATCCATAATTCCTCTAAAAAAGCAAAAAATCTCCAAAAAAGAAGAAAAAATATAAAATAATGAGGAAAAGGAGAAAAAAACCCCAAACAACTGAAACCCTAAACAGCTGAAACCCTAAATAGATGAAACCCTAAAGAGCTGACCTAAACCACATGGTTTTCAACTATAAATAAGTGATGGAAACACCTTATTTCACATCCACAATCACAAGTATCTTGCCTCTGCCAAAATTGCTCTTGAAACCCTAGCTCACCATTGAGCTACTTTCACCATTGAGAGCCCCTTTTGGCCCATTTCCACCATCGGAGAAAGAGAAGGAGCAGCTTGGAGCTCGGAGCCACCGACTCGGACCAGCGCAACGGGCTTCACCAACCTCCACATTGGAGGTAACATCAATAAAAAATTATTCTTTACTTTTTACTGTTTTGCTTCATGAACATGTTTAGATTAGTTTTTACTTCTGTTTAGCATTTTTAATTCATCTATCATTGAACTGCTACTAAGGAATCCATTTTCCTTAGTAGGTGCTCATTCGCACAAGCTAGGGGTAAAACCCTAGCAACAAATATCAATATGGATTTCTGCATATTGATTTACCATGATTTACAATCATTGACTTGAAAACAAAATATATTTACATGTATATTATATATATAGAACATTATATAATAGTTTAAGAACTTCAAGGATGTGTAATTATATATTGGACAGGAATATCAATATGGATTTTTGCATATTGATTTACCATGATTTACAATCATTGACTTGAAAACAAAATATATTTACTATAGAACATTGTATAATAGTTGAAGAACTTCAAGGATGTGTAAATATATAATGGATGGGAATATCAATATGGATTTCTGCATATTGGTTTACCTTGATTTACAATCATTGACTTGAAAACAAAATATATTTACATGTATATTATATATATATATAGAACATTGTATAATAGTTGAAGAACTTCAAGGATCTGTAAATATATAATGGACCAGAATATCAATATGGATTTCTGCATATTGATTTACTGTGATTTACAATCATTGACTTGAAAACAAAATATATTTACATGTATATTACATATATAGAACATTATATAATAGTTGAAGAACTTCAAACATGTGTAAATATATAATGGACGACAATATTAATATGGATTTCTGCATATTGATTTACCGTGATTACAATCATTGACTTGAAAACAAAATATATTTACATGTATATTCTATATATAGAACATTGTATAATAGTTGAATAACTTCAAGGATGTGTAAATATATAATGGATGGGAATATCAATATGGATTTCTGCATACTGATTTACTGTGATTTACAATCATTGATTTGAAAACAAAATATATTTACATGTATAATACATATATAGAACAATATATAATAGTTGAGGAACTTCAAAGATGTGTAAATATATAATGGACGAGAATATCAATATGGATTTCTGCATATTGATTTACCTTGGTTACATTAACTTTTAAGAATCACAGATTTTAAGAGAGAATATTATTACATATAGATCATTATATACAGTGAAAGAAATTACATGCATACTATATATAGAACATTATTAGAACAACATAGAACTGTTATATATATATATATATAACGTGGAGAAGAATATCAAATGTAAAGGTAGGTCGGTTGGTGTTATGTATGTCGTATATAATGTCCTAAGGAATTAAGTATTCATCAAGCGCACACCCAAAATTTATTTTTTCTCCACATTGAAAAGGAAGTGTAATGTCCCTTCACGACCCCATCCAAAAAATACAAAGCCTAGTAAAAAGGCAACTATGAGTCTGACATCTTGGGCTGGGAATCCAACTGTTTGACTTAGAAGGTGAAACTTGTTACAACCAAATGATAGGGAAAACAGATCCCCTAGGGAAAGGGGTGTTCAGGAAAAGTAAATGCATGGGAACCCAATGAATGATGACTATGCAACATCGAGGTAGTTGTGAATGCTGAGAGAATAAAGAGTAATTTTACTAACACAATGTTCGTTTGTATCTTAAATCTGAGTCCTTTAAGAAGAAATGCTCCACTCATTTGAGAAAACGAGGGGGCCATGCATTGTTATAGAATGGCAAGTTAATCCTTTTATTCAATATATTCTATACCATTCCCACTTTTCCAAGAAGGCTATTATTGGTAAAATTAGATGTACGAAAGAAAAGACTCTTACCCATAAACATAGATTAATCATATAATGTGCCTAGAGGTAAGAGGAAAGAACAAAAGATTTACATGCCGTAGATCCTTTATAAGACCTTTTTTTTTCTTCTCTTAAGCCTTGATATCGAGTTAAAATGACTCTGGAAAATGTTAGAAGAGAAATGATTAAACCCAAAGGCAAATGCTTCTCAAGTATGCATAGATATTTTTAAAATAAGAAATATATTAAACACAAAGGTTGATTTGTTAATTCCACATGCACTTGGGAGAAGGAAACGAGGGACCTACACATTATAAAAGGAGGGAAATGCAAAGAAAAGGGGTGTGCCCTTCGAAGCTTTATAATCTCAAAGAGATTTTTTAGTCTTAGAGAGGGTTTGTGTAACCCTGAAAGGAAAAGGGGCACAATCTCCCAATGAATCTATTAGTATTTATTCTTTTGCATTTTGGCTATTTTTTGGTTATTATACTGATCTGGAAATCAATGTTGATGAAATACCTCTGTTGATGAAATACCCTATTGATGAAATATGCTTTGATGAAATTGTTGTTGATAAAATACCTCTGTTGATGAAATATGCTTTGATGAAATCGTTGTTTATGCTTTGATGAAATCACTGTTGATGAAATACCCTGTTGATGAAATATGCTTTGATGAAATTGTTGTTTATGCTTTGATGAAATCGCTCTGTTGATGAAATACCTATGTTGATGAAATATTTCTTTGATGCTCATGATTAATGCGATTTGTTCATTGTTTTGATTGATTCTCACCATTGGAGTTGGGATCTGAAGATTTGCTTTATGCGATCTAATCATTACTTTATGCAATATGTTCATTGCTTTGATGCGATCTGTTCATTACGTTGATGCTCACGATTGATGTGATTTGTTCATTGCTTTGATGCTCACGATTGTAGTCTAGATTTGAAGACTGCTTTATAGTTTGCCTTTTGTGCATGTCTGAACACTTGGTATTTTGGCCACGATCTCCAGAAAGAAATTGATTTGAAGACTTGTTTTTTTTATTCTTTATAAACCTTGTATCCTTGCACCATAATTTCTGGAAATAACTCGATTTAAAGGCTTGTTGATTCTTTATAAACTCGATGCCTTGGTACCACATTATCCAACAAGAAGTCGATCTGGATCTTGAAGTTGTTCTTTGTTTTAAACCCTGTTTTTGTGCCACGATCTGAGAAATGATGTCGATCTATAATTTTGATTATTATTCGTTATAAAATCTCTATTCCATGATCTTCATCACCCTGAAGATTGCTCTATAGCTGGCATATATGCTTGTCTAAACACCGTTTAGTTTGGCCACGACTTCAATCGATCTGGGGATTTATTGTTTTGAATGCTTAGTTATTCTGTAAAATCAATTTGGCATTTTGGTAACTGATTTTATGCTTGGTATTTTGATAACTGAATTTGTGCTTGTCGAACTCTACCTTTGCTTTATGCATGAGTGAAATTTTTTTATCTATGGTGGAGTGATAGTTTGATTTATTAGTTATATCTGTGATTTTCGGTATTCATGTTGCTCCCTACGTCTGCCATCGATCTACTTTTGTATGGAGTACATAAGGTAATTCTTGCAGTAGTACTGATCCAAGTTGTGAATAATGCCTCTGTTTGGGGTTCATGCTCAAACTGGAAGTAATGAGTTGAAGACAGATCTTAGTCTAGATGTTTTCACATCCTAAAAGATAGATCCTGTAATAATTTTGATGGAATTTTAAAATTTTTAGAGTTATATGTTTTATGTTTTAAAGATTGTAACTCTTTCAGATCTAGAAAGGATAAAAAACATAGCAGCCTGTTGTCTTAAGAGCTTAAGTTGTCTTTCATGCCAATTGCTAACTAAGGGCATTTTGAACATGAGCTCATAGAATCGATATCGGTTGAAAACTAACTGATGATGGAGAGTTGAGGCTGAATCGGATTGTATCATATGAGCCACATCATTGTACCCCCTTTATGGAAGAATTAATAAAACAACTAACATAACTTGGTGGGCGTACCCTCGTGGACGAGGTGAACCACATGAATATGGTTGTCTTTCCTTTGTATTTTTTTTTATGCTGTGTATGCTCCCTTCTTTACATAATGATGTTAGTATAAATGTTGACTGGTAAAAAAGTTACTAAACGTATTTGTCGACACTCAATTCAAAAGCACATTACATGGATGGGTTAAAGCTTTAAATGAAAAAAAAAATTCTCTTACCCAATTTATCTAATTCTAGAACAAGGTAACTTGGGGACATTATAGGAAGATTCTGACCCAACAAAGATTTATGGCATATTTCTTGCTTTTACTTGTGGGGAGCTATGCGCACCGAAGGAAAATGATTACTTGTGTGGTCGTTAGTCATTATGTTACGGCTCTCTTGAGGGAGGGGTTTTAGAGATCTGCCTTATTTAAATCTCTCAATCACTCTGATTGAGAGGAGGGAAGAGGCCGCTCCATACAAGGTTGATAGGCGATCACCGTAGCAAGAGTTTTTAACTACAGGATGTTCTAGGAATCGATTAGTTACTGTCTTGTGGTAGCTATTGGGTTTTCTACCACTTGGAGGAGTATGACATATGTCTACATGTTGGGATGGAAGAGTGTGCCCCCGCGTGATGTTAATCTAGACTATCTCGCAAGTGAAGTGATTAGAATTCAGTAAGAATTGTGTAGGCATCCAAGCAGGGTGATTACTACAGGTATGCTTGAATTGCTGCCTAGCTGCTACTAGCTACTCGCACAAATTTTTGAAGGGTTTTTTGTGCTTGGGTGCATCTTTTGATGGCCATGTTTCCTTTGGGAAGTATTTCTTAGATATATATTAGGGTGACAGCTTGATATGCAAATACCTATTAAACAACTTGAGATTTGAATTGATTAATGTGCTTGACCATATGCCGTGACTGTCATATTTATTTGAAAAACTTCCTCACATATTTCTCACGACAATGGCTTTATTTTTTTGGTATGTTAACCAGCTTGCCAGATGCTTCTCTTGATGTTTTACCACTACTAATATGAGTCACTTGCACCAATTGTCCAAACAATGCAAGGAAGAGCTTGCTATTTTATTTTTCCCGTATAAACATATATTTATCTGAAAAAATTAGGGTCCTGCATTCCCTATTCCTAATTCTAGATGGTTGCTGCACCGGCACCTGCACATTCTCCTGATTTTTGATCTCCTGTTCTATTTAGATGTCGATTGAGGCATTAAAGCTAGCTATGTTGGACCTCTGTTGCTTGTGCATTACAAAGCGTTGAAAATAAATTGTTCTTTTATCCTTCTCCTATCCCAATGTAGGTGGTGTTCACTTCCTATATTTTTCCTTTCTTTTTCATTATGGCATTTAGTTCAGGATCTTCTCTTGGTTCATTGTCCAACTAGCCACTCTGTGGTACATTTTATTCTCTGGTTCTTTCAGAAGGAATTATCTATACTGTCTTGCCTCTTTGATAAGTGTTAGTTGTTTTGTTTTAAGAGGATTGTATATATCTTTTCTTTTGGTGAATTCATCTGCATGGAAATATTGTTGGATTTGTTTGAGCCAATGCTAATGATTAGACTGGGTAGAAATGACAAACGTTTGATAATACCTGCTAATACTTGTTTTAGTTGGAATGTATATGAAGGATAAAATTTTGTCTCTAAATTGCTTTGCTAGCTGGATCATTTTGTAATAAAATGCCTTGGATCAATGCTTGATAGCTGAATCATTTCGATTAAATGCCAAAGGATAAATGAATGAAATGATTGACTATGATTGGCAATTTGTTGAAAGCATGTCTATTTTATATGCTAAGGATTTGGTTTGGTAAGCCAGATTGATATTTGCATTTTTGATGATATGACAATTTATTCATTTATGATGTCATAAGTGAGGATAGATATCTCTTGTGGGAAGTTGAACGCACAACTTGCTTTCCTTCTTTATGTACAAATTTCTATAGATTTGGGTGGAAATCATATGGTCTAATGTATGAGTGGTTTATGATTAAAATATTCTACTGTGGGTATATCCATGATGATATTACTCTTGTGCAGAGCCATGCTGTAAGTTCTTGTTTGGTCAGGTTCGACTCGGTGTTGTTCGTTTCTTCAACACTATCTAATTTCGTTGAGTCGCAAGCTCATCTTGGATTTACAAGATTTGTAATTGTTTATAAGATTGAAATACTTCCTCCTTGATATATTGGAGGAAAAATAATTGTAGCAGATAAGCTGCAAATTCGTACCCCTTGGTGGGGAGATGTATAATAAATATTTACAATGTTTGGTGGACGTAACCCCAAGGTTGGGGTGAACCACGTATACCTGTGTCTCTTTCCTTGCTAGCATTTTTATGTGATTATTATGTGTGATGTTATTTTCTCATTTCATTAACGCTATAGTATGTCGTCATCGAATCTATTCAAAAACTTGCCTTGTATCCAAGGGAACCAACTACGAAGATTGTTAGCTTAAAGAATAAGAAAGAAATCCCTCGCCCCCCCACTTTTCTCACAACTTTCATTGGATAATTACAGGTATGTTACATATGGTATCAGAGCCCATGTTTCAGTGCTTGGACCTATATGGGCTGAACATAGGGTACTAACAAATTAATTGTTGAGATGACACATAAAAATAGGATAAACATCGAGGAAGGCTCTCTCCTTCGTGACTACGATGACTACATGTTGTGCAAAAAGGGTCGGTACAGCTTCGAAAAAGAAAATCTCAAAATGCAATGACCGATTACTCTCGCCCCATCAGGATTGAGCACAATCAGATAAGTCCATGAGTGTTGTGCTATTCCTTTCATTACTTCCCAAGATGTTTTACAAATTACTAAGACCATTGTTCCTCTCTATGGTTTTGCACATATAATGTTTAGTGAGGTATAGATGAACTCTTGCTCGAGGAAAAATATTAATGTGGAATACCAAGTGCTGAGATAAGTAACGTTTAGAACCTATATTATAAACTCACCATTAATGACATCATATATTTTTGGAGAAGATTCTTATGGGAAAATTGTACTTGATTTCTTTGAGAAACATCATGAATTTTGTTGTTGAGGACTGTTATAGACTAGCATAGGAAGGATTACATCGTTAACAATAAATTTAGGGATGTTGAATCGAATATTGAGTATAAGTCTTCTAAGACCTATTGTGGTGTGCCCAATTGGTAATGAATAAGTATAAGTGGATCATTAAAATATGTTCCAAGTAGATTTATAGGTTCCATTATGTTAGGGAACGTAATTCTATATATATATATGTAAAAAAATATATATACAACTCACCTTATACATATTGTTTTAGAGAGAAAATTTGTTAGATTTCTTGGAGATAGTAAGGTAGTTAGTAAAGTGATAAGTTAACGTTTAAAAGGAGTAATGGTATTACCCTTGCAGCTCTCTTAATTTTTTTTTTTACAGCTATCATAGTAGAGTAAATGATTTAAGCATAAAGATAAAGTTATTAGCATGCATATATTGTTAAGGATTATGTAAAATACAAATTGTATCAAATGAATGATAGGGGTGTTTTAGGTACAAAGGTCTATACACTAACATTGTATTAAAATGGGAACCACATGTTCACATTTGGAATTTCTTGCAAGACTATGAGCATATAGTTGTGTCGAATCTTATAGTCACATCAGTGCATGGCAGTCAAAGGGTGAGACTAAAGAACCATAGTAGAATTTCATATATGCAGAATAAATTGGCAATGACTTAATTGTTATTGAGGAGTATTACTATTTATAATAAAGAACAAATTGTTTTGGTTGGGCATATTAGGTCATATGTCAAAGGAACCTGCGGTTCTCAAGATTGTGTCCATAGAGGAATGTGAGAGATTAGTTGGACGAGACCTCTGATGCTCCCCTATATGGATGCACAACACTAGCATACGCCTCTAAGTATCAAATGGATATAATCTCACGAAGAGCTATGTTTTGTTATTTCTACTATCATCATAGTTCACGAATTAATAAGATCTGGAAATGATGATTTATGGTTATGCATAACAGTCAATGATCAGAGAAGTGAATGTTAATTATCTTTTAAGAGAAGATTCTATATTTCCTAACTATTGTGAAGTGAATGTTTATAAGAACTGTTTATTTTTTTGTGATTGTTGTATGGATATATTTCATTAGCTTAGTAAATGGATGCTAAGTGAAGGTAGAACATGAATGTTAAGTCATGGCGAAGAGACTCCACATTATTTGCAATAATATAATACAACTATTTTGAGGTAGGGCCTTTACTTGCAATTGTTAGCATACAAGAAATTGGGTTATGCACATAAATATTTTGAACTATTTATATTTTCACTAGTTCTCTTTACCTTTTCACAAGTATGATAACGTTCCTTAAATTATTTCTTTCATCATGATCTCAGACTATAGTATAGCTAAGCTGAATAGTGAAATGTGTTACTAGTGTATCAGTATGGAGGCTCTTAATTTTTTATGAATAGAAATGATGTAAGAAGTGAATTAAGGAGTCAAAATGAAAAATGATGGTAAGTAGTTTACTTTGACATATCGACGTTAGTGGAATCATTTATATGATAAACTAACCATCTATGGAGTTGTTGCAAGCATGGGAACTATGGCCATGAAGAAGAACCAGGGCTCCATGACTGTAATGAGTTAAAAGATATGAGAGAAATATCATGTGCATAAAGATTGTTATCCACAAGAAATGTGGTGCTAAAAGTAAGAGTACAAGAGATACATATGTTCCCCTGGCCAGCTAGGAAGCAATATGCATCTCGGGGACACCCAGGTGTAAGAAATTCTAGTTAAGACTCCTTCCGCACACATTCACACCGCGTAATGGGACTGTCATGAGAGTAGGGGGCTCTGTGAAGAGAATAACCTGTAGGTGTTATGGTATGTGGGAAGGGAGTGCCTAAGCTTGGTGAAGCACCCTAAATAGCACAGATAGGAGATACGACTCAAGAAGGGTATCATCCTCATGTTGGGTAGCTTGATTAGTACTCAGAGTACTATTGGCACTTGGAGTGCTTGCTTGGATAGGGGACACAAGAAAGGACCAGAAAGTTGATTGCAAAGTACTAAAAAGGGTATATGCACTGTAAGAAAATTCATTCCATGAGGTAACATGGTTGTCTATTGGTGAAATATATATATATATATATATATATATA